>LQNK01003302.1:38269-63268 GCA_001586405.1 Phoebis sennae
GACGCAAACTTTTTCTACTTTTTCTACTTTGCACTAACTTATAATCTTCATCCTCTCCAGAAGTCCCTCCCAAATTTTCCTGAAGCGGCCTTTTTAACCCACTAGATCTGGAATTCTCTATAGTAGTAGTTTCCATTATTTCCGCACTTTCAAAACCCTCGGCGCTTATATTACTTCGCGTACTATAGGTACGAGGCCGCAGGGCGACCCCGTCCATCATTCACTCACAAAATAGTTCGTAACAGAGAAAAAATTAATTACAATTTTACACACCGGACAGATACGTGCGCTCACAATCAAGCGTCGCGCGAGACTGTACGTATAAGTTGGCTGCAAAATAAAACATGAATTTCACGGTATGAATTTTGTTCATCTATCTAAGTTACTATCAAGTAACTTCGTTATGTTAAAATATCTATATCATTACTTTACAGCAAAAATTTAAAAACAAGTATGACTTCGTTGCTGAGATTAGTAGACTTTTGTTTTATTCACCTAAAAGTTGTTTTGAATTTTGAATTGAATCCTGCTGTAAAATTTATTGTTGTTGATGTTTAAGAAAAAGCGCAGGCAATGGCGTAAAAATGCCATAGAAAAGATTGAAGATCAGAGCCACATCGAAAAGAAATTTCGGTCACTTTTTTTGAGAGATTTTTTTATTTTTTCATATAAAGATCTATTAACGAAACTAGATTAAAAATTTGAATCATGGGCTACATTAATATAAAGAGAAGAAGAAATAAAATATAAACTATTTCATTATTCTTGCTAAATAAATATTATGTTATTATTTATGAGAGAACTTCATGAAATCAAACGCAATATATAATTTGTAATTCTGTTTATTTATCAAGTATTACAATATCGAGACTATTCAAAACTTACTCTAATGACAGGTAATAATTATAAAAAGTAGGTAATTAGAAGCTATGGATATTTGGAGTATAAAAATTATTTTTGTGATATTTTTCTTTGTTTTATTTATGCACCTTTATGTTTGATTAGAAAATAATATTTTAAATACAATTAAAATGACATGTATAAATAAAAAATATAAGTTTTAAAACTTATATAATATTAATTGATTTTTCCTAATAGGGTTCAAAAACATTTTGAAATATTGTGTCATGAGTTAAATATTATTTTCTAATCAAATAACAATACCACAGCTAAAAATGTAACAGATTGAAAATATAAACGATAAATTTGTTAAAGATTCAAAAAAATAATTAATTACAATATTTGAACCTCCAAGAAAATTATCATTATTTAACACCTAGTAGACAAAACAGTGTTTTTTTATAGATTTCGATAAAATTCGTTAACAAAATTTAGTTTATGATTTTTCGTTTACCATAAGAAGGCATTCCTCATTGAATATTTTTAATTTTATCTGTATTCCGTAGAGGTGTATCTTTTTCGGATATAAATTTTATCAAAATCTATAAACAAAGCTCTTAAAATACAATTACGTAAATATACCATAAATGCATAATGAAGTATTATAACTATAAAAAATTGTGACTTTCACTTACATTAATTAGATTAGACGAAAGAGTGATTTTAAATTTATCATATAGTAAGGCACCTCAAGATTTTGGTATTTTGAAAATACGATTGAATATTAAAGGAAAATACACTAGTTAGGATAAATCCTTAACGCTAAGAACACCAAAGCTTTACCTTAATATGGCATTAATATAAATAGTAATTATTATTAAGAGATCAAAATGTAATCGGCCATATTAAAAAATGAAGCTGTCAAATTGAAGCTGGCAGTTTCACGTCAAATGAAAAAAAAAGCTGATAAATTTTATTTTAAATGTCGAACATGGGGTGAATTTTTTTTCTAATTTTTATTTTTCAATTTGACAGTTCAGTGGTCACGTGGGTATCTTTAGGCCGTTAGTGAAATGTCATGTTAAATGTTCGATATTTAAGGCTAGGGACAAATCTTAGCGTAAAAACTTATGCATTTTTCGCGATTTAACAAATTTCGAACGTGGTCAACTCGTCTTTGGTTTGACAGCGAGATATTTTGACCAGAAGAATACGGATCAAATAAGAATAGGAGCGTCTTGATGGCATATTGGAATAATTAAATCATGTTTTGTACAAAATAGACTCTAAAATGATTCAGTGTTTAAGACAATTGATATGTCAAGAGCATTTTTATTTTTTACCACCCCATTTCACCCGTGGGTGTTATAAGAGGCGACAGAAAATAATTCTGCTGCATAACATCTTCAGCAATAAAAGAGTGAGAGCCGAGCATTGCATGATTGGGTCAAGTTCGCACTGGTGAAACCTATTGTGCCAAGTTCGCACTGGTGAAACCTATCGGCCTATTCTTATTTGAACCGTATTTATCCAAAATTTATCTTCTTTGTTTTGCGATGTCACAAATCCAAGCCACTAGATATGTTTGCCTTTCGAGTTGTTCTTGTGTTCCCGGTCGATGACGCGTCTCCGAGGACATCGCGGACCTGAAAAAATAATTTATTTTATTAAAAAAATTTAAAAATGCACACTACACTTGTTTATCTATCATAATTTAAGTTTCTTTTTATTTTTTGTTTTTCACCTTATTTTAATTGTTTTATTGGTTCTTTTTTATATTTTTTATGTAAACATTCTTTCTAGAATATTTTTTAATCTGTTAAATTCTAATCTCAAAATCCTTTTTTATTTACCAGAATATTAAAAATGTTTACTTGATAGATTGTATTGTGATTTCTCGATGGAAATGCATTTTAATTTTTAAGTATTGAATTAAAGACTTTAATACTATTGCCACTATTTATTAGTAAAATTTATTAACAACCGGTTGGAAAATTCATTATCAGGGAGTAAACAAATCATAAAAAAACAACAATTATCCACAAAATTGCTAATAAATAGTGGAAATAGTGCAACATTTTATTTCATTCATTACTTATTAAAAATAATGAAGTATATAGGTTTGTCTCAAATGCTTTCACGACTAAATAGAGGTTTAGCATCTGTGATAAAATATATCAAAATAATTAAGCCTTGCTAAGAATTTTAGATTTAGTCGAACGGATTTTGAGTAGTATTTCACAAAAAAACTTATATTTCAGTAATTTATGAAAATTATACAAAAATAACATAGTTAAGGCGAGTCGATAACATAAGAATAGTAAGTATTTCATCACCCAAGTTACTACAAATAAATATGATTGATACTTCATAAATCACTTATATACAAACATTTATTTAACAAATGGCTAGTCTAGACATTCATTGTCAAGTCTTAAATAATTTTCACCACACCCTCCGCCTGCGGCACAGGTTATAAATTATTCATTAATTTCTTGGTACATGCATGTATTAATTAATTTTTTAGTCTGTGCACGTGTTTGCCTTTTTATGGTTCGTTGTCTATGGATTATGAAATTCAATGTTTTTTAATCGGTTTATTTATTAATGACTATTGTTATGTATTAGATCAGATAATGTAAACCATGTTAAAAACGATCACATAAACATGGTAAAAACGAAGATAAACATTTCCAGAGCTGGGACCATTTTTTGGGGAGGTGTTTAAGGCAAGCTGAAAACTTGTCTGATGCCTCTCCTATTACACCCCTACATGGAACAGGAGACCGGGGTTTATTTAGATTTAGCATCGCTACTCCTCAACCATATAATAGCAGAGGTTACTAAAAGTTAATACAAGTTTTCAACTTGAGTATATAATTTACAGAGATTACTGAATCTGTTCCATACATTCATTGATTGAAACTTTATTTAGCTATCTGTTTTTTCGAGATTATAAAAAGCGGTTATTTATATCTAAATTTGATGAATTATTTACAATATTATATTAAATTATATTCGGAGAAAGATTAGATTTTTTGTTTGTTTGTTTAAATTGAATAGATTTCAAGACTACGAGACCGATTTAGGTAAAATTTTGGACTGAGATTCTTTGAAACGCGAGATATACGGGTGAAACCGCGGAGGTCAGCTAGCTACTTAAGTTTACAAATATATCTATACACATGAATATTCGCAGAAACTAATTATTAGAGAAACGTATTACTGACATTAATATAGACTTAATTAACTAATTATTACTTCCAATAATTTATTCTAGAAAGTCAACTCAAAACTACGTTCATTTATCGCTATGTATAGTGTAAGTCCTTCAATATTTGTTCCGTTATAACCGTCGCGGTAACCTATGAGGATGGGGTTATAAAAAACAAAGGTGCATGTCCTATTATACGGTATACTCGATACACGACTCAAACCTTATTTATAGACGGTAGGATACCTGACTTTTTCTAGACGAAACAAACTCAAACCACATTTCCATTACAGCTTATGTACCTAGACATGTAAAGACCATACTTCAAAACAAGCAATGTAATTCTAACGATTGGAAATCACGCGAGCTAGCTGCTCTTGGGACAGACAAAAAATATCACAACTTTTTGTTGTGAGGTTGTAACTATTATATTGTTACATGAAATGTGATTTTTATGATATGAAACACGTTTTAGAATCGGATTACAATTTATGTGATGGAGTTTTTATGATAAAGTTTAGAAGGGAAATAGAGTTGGGATGGTGTAATACGTCGTTTGAAGATAATCTCTGCTATTATAAAACTGTAACAATATGAACTTTAGCGCAACAAAAACGTTCATAAACTAGCAGGTATCATATGAAATGAAATGAAAAAATGCTTTATTGCACACACCAAAAGAAAAAAGAACAACAAGAAGATAATAGTATATTAGATTGGTCATATTGTATTAAATACTAGCTAAGCTCCGCGGTTTCACCCGCTTAAATATCTTGTTACCGTAGAAACCTATGACATTTCTGGCATTTCAAAGAATCTGTGTACAAAATTTCATCTAAATCTATCCAGTAGTTTTTGAGCCTGATTTTAAAAATTCTTTCACCATTCGAAAGCTACATTATCCACCAGTATATTTCATACATAACTAGAAACCTGAAAAATAGTAGTATTTCTCCACTAATTAATGGATGTTATCATACAAATAAACCTTCCTCTTAAATCACTCTATCTATTAAAAAACCGCATCAAAACCCGTTGCGTAGTTTTAAAGATTTAAGCATACAAAGGGACATAGGGACAGAGAAAGCGACTTTGTTTTATACTATGTAGTGATTTGATGCTACGGGAGCGACCCGCGGTCCTAGTATTTTATAATGCAAGGTCAAGGTTTATGCTATAAATTATGCTAGCGTGACCAGTCTCCTGTAAAGCAAAAAATCTGAGGTGCGGTCCGCCTGTCCCCTGAGTGACCACACCTCACAATTAGCTGGACTAATAGTGGTGCAAATTACGTACTTTTGTCAATATTTGCGTTGGGTGGGGTTTTTGTGTTTTGTTATGATTTCTAGATAACGTTTTGAAGGGCAGTTATTAAATGGTTAATGTTGTCATAAAGTAATAATGGACTTGCAAATGCGTAGTTTTCTGGTGGTTTTTAGTTGGGGTTGTATATATAATATTTGACTTTTGACTTTTAATACGTAGTTTTGTGGTGTTTTTGGTGGGGTTGTATTATTATTTATTCATTTATTATTAGCCACACCAACAGTACCACACATACACTAAAAAGTAACAAAAATACAGTAAGGTTTTGCAATCATATGTGCGAACCAATTATAGGTATGTTCTAATTGCGCCATATTAAATTGCAATTAATAGATAACCTTTGTTGAAACCTAAATATGTAACTTGGTTTATATGTCCTGATGACTCGATTGTTATGATTTATTTTAGGATAAAATTTCCTTAATTAAGACACTCTTTTGTAATGCTTTATCTATATATTTAATTTATGACTGTAGCTTTTCTCTACTTATTTATATCGTTCCATCTTCTATAATAAAGTGATTCTGACTGATATATGTACTTTTATCTTGATCGACATTCACATATCCACACGAGACGTTGCAAATGACATAATCATATAAATTAAGTGCTTCCAAAGAAATTATTTCCTACGTAAATGGATGTAAATTATTTTTAATGGCACACATTACCCGGGGACTTGTCACGCTAATGAAAAGCTGTTTGATAAATGTAACAACATTTTCTAGATTAGATTGAATAATGCTCGTTTATTATACTTTTACTCGCTTCCTTATCTAAGATGAGTAGATTAATTAGTTTCGTATTTAAAAGGGTTATGGAGTTAATTATTTGATTTAGTCAGAGTCAATTTAGTAGTTGATTTTAAAATAAAAGTACAAAAAGTATTAATGAATAATATTTAGATCGAAACATATTATAATTTTCAATTAGATTAATTAATTTAATCAACATTCATTATACTAGGTGTGATATATGCAGTCTTGAAAAAAATAAGGGTTATAATTTATGTGATAAATAAAATTTAGTAGTAATAGTTATCTATTATTAGTCGTATCATAGAGTCGTGTATTTATTTAATTCGGATTTTCAATTCTTCTAAAATATCAAAGCTTTTTAATTTATATCTTCACTATCAGGTTCCACTCGCTTTAGCTTTGTAAACGATTACTATAGGTTTAGTAGTTTCGGAGTAACTTTATTTATTTTGAAGGTTAGTTTATTTTCAGGAATTTAACGAATAAAGGCTATATTTTATAGGCTATATATATAACAATATGCTACGGGAGCGAAACCGCGTATCAGCTAGTTGCAAATAATTCTCTAGAAAATAAAGTATATAGTATTTCAATTGATAATGTTAAAAGTCTCAACGAACGAACTGGTTGAAGGAATCAATAAATCAATTAACCAATCATCTCTATTATCTTTAATTACTATAGAAATCATTCAAGAATTGCTCAACGATAGAAAATATTTCGCTGAATCCTAAAGGTTCATCCGTGTTGCAAGCTTCGTGATATGCCACGTGTGCAGTAAATGTTACCGAAGATTGAGATGCATGACAAGGCCGTTGGAATTGTGCGTAGTTTTGAGGTTAGAAAGCGCGCGAAACGCGAATTGATTTTTTTAAGTTGCCAGCATTGTTTGTGTTTCAGCCAGTCTGTGTTTTGAACTTTTTGGTACGTTTTTTTTGTTATAGTAGTAAAAAACCCGTTGGAATTTTTATTTTGTGTTAGCAATGATAGTTTGAACGTTATGAAACATTTGGTTTATATGTTACCGAAGATTGAGTGTGAGAAGCAGTCGTTGGAATAGTGCGTAATTATATAGGTAGAAAGCGCGCGAATTTATTCCAATTGATTTTTTGAGGATAAAATTTTAACATTTCGAATCTGTGTTCGGTATGACAATTTGAGGTTATGATTTTTTTTGTTTCAAATGTTACAAGTTAAACATAATAACAAGGGTGTTGAAATTGTGTGTACTTTTTGGGGTTTGAAGGCGTGTGAATTAATTCTTTTTTTTTTAGGTTAGGAAGCGCGCGTTTTGAATTTGAATTTGAGTTTTGGATATTTCAAGAATGGTTACACATATTTAAGTTTCGAATATGTTTTCTTTTTTAAATAGTGTTTTATGAATTTAGAAAAATAAAAATATGTGTACTCACCAGAATAACTAAAGATACAGTGTCGGAACTCGCTTCTGCGCCCCCAGCGACAGCTTGTTCCCAAGTTTCTTGTAACCCTCGTTTTTAACCCTACATTTTGGTTTCTCATTCGTTTCAACTGGACAGCCTTTTAGCTCCCACACTAAATTCGTCAGCGATTTGGGTCGACTCAACTTTCGAGACCGTTTCTCTGGTAATTTGGGACCATTCCCTGAGTCTCCAGACGTCCTTCCACCGGAGTGACTCGAGTCCAAAGTCCCGTCTAACTCCATTGCCTGGTGGATGTTAGACAGACTCTTGTATCGAATGTTGAAGATTGGTGAATCACCTTTAGTTAGCGGCCTTATCGGACTAGTTACTGGACTAGGGGTCTCCTTCGTGGGTGAGTGACTCTTCTGACTGAACAACATCCTATTCTTGCTATTGCTCACGTTATTCTTAATGTACAGTTTAGGTAAATTCGGTACTGGCGCTAGAACTTTCTCCTTAACCGGGGCAGTTATGGCAGTTTTACGAGATCGCTTCTCTGCTTTTTGGTTCAATGGTTTTTTAGTTGGTATCGTTTCTATGGGCGGTGGCTCTGGCTTTATTTCGGTAATTAAAGGCATGTGAATGGGTGTGGGCGCGGGCGATGATGGTGCAGATTCGTGACGTGATATTTCATTGTTGTATGACGCTTTGATGTTCTTAGGTAAGGGCGCGAAACCTCTGACGTAATCGTAGATTTGGTCGATCTCATCGTACTCATCAGGAATGCTGTTTTCGTCTCTATGACTACTGTAAATATGGTTGTGTTTATTCATATGCTTGTGGTGGTTAGCAGAATCGGAGGACGCGCTTCGTCGTAAGAAATAGCCTGTTTTAATTAACGGTGGTGCATGAAGGGGCGCGCTTAAGAGCCTCTTAGGATCACCGAGTTTTCCATCCAATACGTGGATTCTATCGACAACGTCTATTAACAATCTATTGCACTTTTCCACCAACCGGGAAAATTCCATGAAATTCTTTATTTGCTCCTCGTTTTTACATCTTAGCATTTTCAAGGGAGCCGCTAGAGGTAAAGCGATAAGCGAATTGCCTTCTTTCTGCAAAGGCAACGCGAAGACGTGGTCTTCTTCGAATATAGACAGCAGGCGTATTTCTGGGACAAAATGACTTGCACTTTTCAAGCCTCGCGGTGGCGTACCATGCACTAATCTGACTGTTATTGGCAATCTTTTAGTCAATAAAGTCTTAGCTGTATGAACGCCACTAATATTCTCCTCTTTCGCAATAGCCGAGAACTTTCCCCGCTGATCCAAACTCAATAAAACCGTATCACCTTTCGAATCAGTGCATTTCAAATATTTACTCTTCCCTAAAAAGGCTTCGCCTCTCGGCATCAGGACTTCACCAGCGGGTAGATTTCTCGCTCCATCAGCTGTGATATTGCCGTCCAAATCTGTTTTAGCACATATAACTCTCACTGGTTCTCTGACCAAGCATCCATCATCTAGTTTTCGTCTAGCTAGCTCTGCTACCGACTCTATACATCTCACAGCCCTTCCTTCTTCACTGAGTAGTTCGAAATATCCTTTGTAAGTATCTGGGATGGCGATTCTTGGTCCGACGCTGACCATACGCCTGCCCTCTTTTAATTTGATGGCTTGAGCGATGATTTTCTTTCTCTTTCCCGCTGAGACGATAAGAGCTGTGCTCTGAAGGCCTGGGCTAGGGAGTGTGGGTACTCCGAGGCCGCCATACTGTCCCTTGATGATCTTGGCGACGTTGGGGAGGCGGTTCTTGACGACGAACTCGCGGAGGTAGAGGCCTTCCTCAGACCAGCGGGATGCTGCGACTACGACTTGCCCGTCAGTGGCTGCCATTGTTATGTCACATCTGGAATGGAGAAAAAGTACAATTAATAAATAATAAGAAATGTTAATTCGGAGTTTCTTCCATGAGAATACGTAGGCAATTTGGTAATACGTGCATTTTATAATGCGCATTGGTGTATGCTGTTCTAACATACTAATACTTCTTTTTGATATCTTAAAAGTTCAAGATACGAGTCTTCTTAAGGTGAGCACATTTTAAATAAAACAATATGGATCACAGAGATATTTTATTAAGATGTCTATTAATTTTGTGACGTGATCAATCACCAATTTTAATTAATTCCAACGGTCGCTACTAAAAATTCAACGTTATTTTTACAAAATCTAAGACAAAAGATACCGTTCGAGAGCCAGTGTGAAAGAAAGAGGTTCATAATTTCGAGAAGGTCAGTGCTTCACCAAAGTTTCCTGAGATGTAGACCACAGATAAGCCTCAGACGGTATCGCATAGACTATAGTTCATAGACTCGAGTGGACTCTTAAAGTCACGGTCATTATCCGTGTTTGAATGATGGATAGACTAGTCAAGGTAATGTCGTATATTTTTTTATTCAATATCTGTTGTCTTTTGTTCTTAATAACATCTCAGGGAAAATTATTTTTGATGGTTTAGAAGAGATAATAATATAAGGGTCGGAGTTAACTGGCATCATCATAAGGGCGGTTAGACACCTAAGGTTTTTTAAAATAATAGTATTAATAATGGTGAAGACGAGAAATGTATACAAGCCTTCGCAATACTTTTATTATCTTTAAATTTTGGAACACCTATAATATTTGTGTAACGCTGTCAATCCTACTTTCCTAATATCTATTAAAATTATAAATATAAAATTTTGGTTGTTGGGATTTTTAGATGTTTCGATGTTTGTGTGTCATGCTTCACCTACTGAACGGATTTCGATGAAATTCAGTATATAGATAGGCATTTAGTTGTCATGTTTTTATCCGTACTCAACACGTGATAACCGCAGGTAAAAGCTAGCATTAAAATATATCGATTTTTACAATTTTAAAATAATTTCAGACTCCGCGCGTAATTAAAAATAATCAAAATTCTAATTTTATGCCAGCCTTTAAATCAGGAAATGAAAATTTAAAATTTCCTTCAATCAAATTACAAACCCTACACGTAGATCGTCCACTTTTTATTAAAACCAGATAATTCATACAAACAGTTATCTCAATTTCATAACAGTCCCGTAAACCGCGAGAACGGCCCAATAAAACTCGGACCGCAAGCTTTTTATCAGCCTTTGATAAATGTACTGTTACGTAAAACACTGATTCACTTCTAAAAACTATGCGTGTGGGGCACAATGGGAAAAGTTCAATAAACATTTTTTTGAACGAAAGACAAAATATTAATTACAAGAATACCTACACTAAAAATAATAATAAAAAAGTAAAAAAAAAAAATTAATCTATACTAATATTATAAAGCTGAATAGTTTGTTTGTTTGAACGCGCTAATCTCAGAAACTACTGGTCCGATTTGAAAAATTCTTTTAGTGTTAGATAGCCCATTTATCGAGGAAGGCTATGGGCTATATTATATCATCCCGATATTCCCACGGGAGCCCTGGTGCGCAGCTAGTAAAAAAAAAAAAACAAGCAAGAAAAGTGCAGTTTATTCTTGGAAAAGGGTGTCCACTCAGCATAAGCTGTGATGACAATCATGCACGGCGCTGATTTTTAGCGTACCATCGAGTTTTTAACAAAAATATTACAATAACTAAACATAAAACAAAAGTTATAGGAGTACTTTATACGAACACATACATCATTAAATTACAATAATATACGAGTATTTAAAAACAATATTTGGCTCATATGAACGGCATGATTAGAAATTAATGTTTGTAAAATATCTTATAGTCGTGGGTATAAAATATTTTTAAATATCTGTCTATTGTATATATTTTATCTATTGTTCTTTTTTGTACAGTGTGGTGTTAAAACTGTAACATATTTAGTGTATATTTTGTGTGTCGAAATAAATCTATTCTATTCTATTCTATTCTATATAGTACTTATAATAATGTTTATCAGTTATTAAAAGAGGAACAACATGCAGTAAGTCATTATATTACCAAAACATATATGTCTCGGCAATATAATGATACAAGCTTTAAAATACTCTCACATACTCCTTACTGCATGTTGTTCCTCTTTTATGTATACAGGAAAGCCAATTATAATGTTAAATTAAGTTAGCATAAATCTTCCTTCATAATTATATGTTATTAATATCTTTCAAGCAACGAGTTCGTATTTTAAGAACCTGTCAGTCTAAATGGGCAAAAAGGTTTTATTTTTTTATCTTCCTGCATACATCATGTAAATATAAACTTAATATTTTATCAGCTCATTTACGACTGTTTATTAAGGACGAATCTTACCTACGTTTCCTTAAATATTTGGGTCTTCATTAGGGCAAGGGTTAAGATAATACTTATCATATTCAAAATGTCTGTCTGTTTTATTTATTTCAATTAATTAATTAAAATTAAATTTTAGACTTAGACTTGACTTTTTGAAGACAAGATATTGATGATAATATCTGGGGTAAATAAAAAATAAAAAATGTATTTTGACGTTTCAAAAAGGCTAATTTGAAAAATAAACCATTTGAATTGAATGTGAATTAAACAATGCAATCATCTTAATGATTTTAGGTTAGAACTGTATCTCGAATATCATTAATTCAGTATTTTTTTAAAGTTTATTACTTGTATAAGTATTTGTTACTTAGACTACTAACTACTCTCAGTATACATATAGTTTTAAAGGAAAATTACGTTTTTTTAATATAAAATTATTCTAAACATTTGTCCCGGTGTGCCACCGCCTTACATACGTAATGTTCGGTACCATTGTTTCTGTCCGTTGAACTTCATACGTTATATAACCGTTTAATTAAATGTATCGCTGTGGGGGTCACGTGTAAGTTTTATACTGGACAAGCATTTTTGCTAAAAATGGGTCGTGTAGTGACACCTACACGAGAATTCTGAAACATGGCTGAGCCAATTTGGATAAAATTTGGTAATTAGATAGTTTACTTAATTTGAGCAGATATTTATGTCCTGTATGTACTTAAAGCATAAATGACGAACAAAAATCTATGAAGAGTGTATAAAAACTTTGTATAAATTAGTGTAACAATAAAAATTATATTTTTTTAAATTTTGATATGAATAAGAAAATTACTCAATACAGCGAAACGGTATATAGATTTGAAAGAACACATAGACAAGCTTACACGTAACGCTTTGATCTTAGGACAGTACATTGTTTAATACACGTTTGTTTTAATTAATTAAATAGGTTTCTTAAAAACACCATTGGAATTCTACATTATCCCTGTATTTTACTGGTATTCCACCTCACCACTGAGTGGGAAACCATTTGGGGTACTTTAATATGTTCGTATGCTTTTTTATTTTGTAGTTATGTTGTTACCACAATAAATATGTTTTCGTTCTTTCTTTGATGAACATAGGCTATATGTTATGCTACGTGAGCGAAGTCGCGTGGAACTAGTTTTTTTATACAGGGTAAAACCCCCTTGGTTTTTATATGTTAAAATTAATCTACACTACACCCGTACTCTAAGAAGTTACCTTAATTTTACTTCCACTCAGGTTACGTGACGTATGACGAATTTCAATCGAAAATTCATAACATAAAAATATAATATTTTTATAAATAGATCGAACGAATGGAGGTGTTAAATCTTCTCCGAAATTTTCATAACGTGAGTGGACGTGAGTTAGTACAGTTCCAACTCAGAATGTAAATTTTCGTTGACAGTGGTTGAGTGAAGTCGAGGAATGCTCGAGGAACGTATATAATACGGGTGTAATTAAATTTATTACTAGCTTTCCGCCCGCGGCTTCGCTCGCGTGGACCCGGCAATTCAATTTTTTCTCGCCGTAAAAACCATGCTTGAACTTCAACGAACATTTAAAAAAAAGAATTGTCCAAATTGATCCAGTCGTTGTTGAGTTATGCGCTTACCAACACATTTTGCGATTCATTTTTATATATAAGATTAAGTCAAATTAAAGACATCCTAATCACGAAGTTCCTAAAATTGCATACTAATGCTGTAACACAATAAATTCATCATCGCTTTGATTGAGTAAGATACAATGGATAAAAACAATTCGATCACGACTGTATCGCACGACATCTCGCGGATTATTGTGGGTAACTGTATCTGTTAGACAAATAAGGCGGGACGCTGGAGCTATTAAATTGGCGGTTATAATAATATAAAGATGAAAACTTTGCTTGTTTGTAAAAAACAAGGTTGTAAAAAGGCTCAAAAACTACTGGATCACTTTCAAAAATTCTTTCTCCATCTTTATTTATTTATTAATATTGTTACAACACATACCTTACATTAACTTATAATCTAAGGATATATGTGCCCCGTAGGGTATGGTAACAAGCGTTATACAATGCTTATATGTATTTATATATAGTATAAACATTCGAAAGCTACATTATCCACGAGTAACATAGGCTATATTTTATTTATATTATACTACGGGAACGAAGCCACGCGGTTCAGCTAGGAATATTAATAAGAGGCCAAAGATTTGTTAGTTTGTTTGTATTGAATAGGCTTCGAAACTACAAGACCGATTTCGACTAAAATTTGTACAGAGATTCTTTAAAATCCCAGGAATGACATAGAAATAATTTTTTCCCAATTTTCTAAGGATTTTTATCCTGAAACCCCCACGGGAACGCGCTATATACGACAAATAATCTATGGGACCACACCGACACTCTACTTTCAAATATAAAAGGAATTGTCCAACTCGGATTATAAATACCGGTGATATGTGGTAGGTAACAAAAAAATATGGTCGAATTGAGAACCTCATCCTTTGAAGTCGGTTAAAAATTAATATTCAAAGTAATCATTGAAGATTATAACTACAGGATGAAGAACGAAGTAGGTTAGGTTTATTTTAAGAAATGCTACCTTTTAAATAAATGTATGTTTTATTGGGTCTTGACAGTTTTCGGTCAACACCCACTTTTTATTTTTACCATCATTAACATTTCAACTCGTGTATTTTGATAGTGGAATAGGGACTATAGCTGTATTTTTTAGTCATTTTTTCATTAAACTTTTTAATAATTTTGATTTTTACTGAGATGAAAAACGCCTAATAGAGTCAAGATTTTTCTTTTTCTATACTAATTTATTAAGATCCGATAAATCATACTACAGACATACTCAGACAAACATACATCTATTTGAACCCCCCTATCTTCCTTACAATCCCACAGATGGCGCTAATCTTCGAACTCAACATTTTCTTTTGTCTAAAGGATACTCCAGTTTTCGTCCGACAAAGTTTATCATACTTAAATACAAACATACAATCGCCCAGTCATCTCCACTCTGAAATCTCGCTTTGCGTGATCAATAAATAGAATTTCTTGTTAAAAGAAAGTTGGTAGCCCTAACAATGCCACTTTTAAAGAAGCAGGTATTAGATCCTGTTTAGCATACACAATGATAACAGTATTTGATATGATTCACCCATATGTGAGTCAAGCGGAACGCAGTAAAATGAGATAACAATACAAATTATATAATTACACAAGAATAAGTTACATATTAGCTGCAGGCTGTATTACGCTGCACTTTTTCTAATATAAACTTCATAAAATATTATTTCTGTCATGGATAAGATAAGTTTTTCTATACGTAAAATAACATACGAAATTGTTCCCTAGTTTTTATGGCTATCTATTGTTAATTTGTTAGGTATTATTTCCAATGATACACAGTACTTGCATGTACACATTTGTTATTATTATTCAATGTTTCGTAACAGTAATAGACGATTACACTCACAATTTATTTTGTAATAGTCAATGACACACCATTTAAGAGAGTAAGTGACAATATCATAAACAACAGATACATGGCGCTAGTTTTACTTTTTGTCAATTTCCAATAATAATTAATAACAATTTTAAATAACTAAAGCATTTAATTCTTAAAAAATTCAAGACTGAATACAAAATAATATTTAATAATCAATTGTAGATGGCACCACTGTATACTATCATGACATTGACATTTCAGTTACTGTAAACAAATGTTACTAACACTATGGTCTTCTGTGTGAAAACTTGACGTTGGCAAACTCCGTCTGAGACGGGAGGGCCAGGTACAAAAGAAGAAGAACACTATGTTCTAATAGTCTAGAACGGAGTTCCCCAAACTTTAGTGTGTCATAGACCCCTTGCCAAATTTTTAAATGTAGTGAAGTTTAATGTTAAAAACTTAAAGTAAAAACACATGTTTGTTTTTTTTTCTATGACGTAGACCCCTTGGTTGTCATAGACCCCTAGGGGTCGATATAGACCACTTTGGGAATCACTGGTTTAGAAGATTAGCGCGTTTATACAAACACATTTTTCTGTTTTATAATATTAGAATAGATATATTTTGTGTTAAATGCCCGCGTGTCCCGTGGCCCGCGTCACATCTCCCCGTTTCCCATGTTCTGGTTACTGACCGCGATGTCTCTTTGGGACACCCTGTATAACAGTTTCATGACAAATATATTTGGACATTTTAATACACATTTTTTTACTAATAATGCAAAAATGTTTACTTTTTCAAATCGATTTTTCATATTTGTGGTTCTAGAAATCAACATTGTTATTGATATTTTTAGTAATAAAAAAGGTTTTAATATAATTGTCAAAAACTAGAAGACGGACATTAGATATATTATTAAATTTATAGTTTAAAATAAATAAATATTCCTGGATATTTACGTCATGTAGTCTAAACTAAGCAAAGCTTGTACTATGGAAACTAGATAACTGATGGACATACTTAAACTCGCTTTTTTCGTAAATACATACATACTACAGATAGATAATCAAACAGACAGTAATTATTACTATACTAATTTTCTACTCATGGGGATCGAACCCACATTCTCAGGCACAATTGACCATTGCCACATCCACTGCGCCAACGGGTCGTCAGTTTGTCGTCAATTTCAATAAAATTGAAAACAATTGCTCCTTAACTAACTAACGATATATTTATTGTTTAACCACAATTACAGCACAATAAATGCAAATAACTAATGACAAAAGAACTAAACAAAAAACAGCATTTCAGACAGACGTAACAAATAAAATCGGACAAGTGCAAAAAAGATGGCGTCCAATTAAAGAATTGTGTTCTTCTGATAATTGGACAAGGAAATCGTGAATTCTTTTAGCGAATAAATAATTGATGAGTTGCACCTTTTTATTCAACTTTTTTTGTAAATGTAACCTATAAGTTGCACCTTATATTGGTGTATAAGCATATACAATTTTATCAAAATCTGTCCAGTGGTTTTTTTATGTGATTGACGCATATCTAAACAGATAACTATGGTATTTTATAGAATTGAAACAATTTTTTACACTATTTCCACATTTATCTATAGACTTTATTAAATTTACAACCGGTTTCGAACAATCATCATCAGGTAAGGTATATATATATCTATAAAATATTATAAAATGCATTTCCATCAAGAAGTGACAATACAGTCTATCAAGATAACTATGGTTTTGGTGTCTATAGTTTAAACATATTATATAGCAATTAATCCTTTTACAAAATATTCAACGTACTGAAGTGGCTTGGTTACTGTTTTATTATATGTATAGATAAATAATAAACATGATTAAACAACTGCTTGTGTATAGCGCGTAAACTGTACATAAATTGTCTCGAATTCTTCTTGTAAAATAAATTATATCAACGCATGAATAGTGTGGACGTATCGTAATTTATTTGATTCAAGAAAAATATTTTCTCTAAGTTTTTTAATTGAAAAAGGCTGGCAGGTATTTTGTTATGATATGCGGTTACTGAGGGCATATATTAGTGAATAGTTACTGCAGTAGCGAGCCCCGTGTCGCGACGGGTTAGAATGCATGTGTCGCCACCCCATTTCTACCTATGGTTGTCGTAAGAGGCGACTGAGGGTAATTCTGCTGCAACATCTTCCGCAATAAAAGAGTGGGAGCCGAGCATTGTACGAGGGTAAGTACCACCCCCCAGCAGAAGATCGGCGTAGGAGGCCTGTATTCCCATCCCATTCCTCTCCCATCCTGTTGTAGTCCTCTCCCTTTTTCCCATCATTAATCTTCTTACTCCTTCCCCTTCCTTGAAGCCGGCAATACATTTGCGACACCGAGCTGCGGTCAATCACTTTACATCAGGTGAACCGAATGCTTGCCTGGGATGTTAAAGGGATATGACAGGATAAGAGAGGGATTTGGTGAAAGTACAGTCTCTGCTGGAATTTTATACATATATACATGTTTTTATACATGTATTTATGAAAATCCTGACTGAATTGTCTATGAACAAATCAATCACTCCCTTTCCTTTTTTTGATTTACAATTGCCATTTTGAAAATTAATAAAGTCACTACCACAATTTTAAGGAATCCAATACTACCTTATATAGCAAAATCCATTCAGTCGATTGTGATATACAAAGATACAGACATACATGTTCGAAAAACATTACCTTCCTGTCGCAGTCGGGTTAAAATAACTTCCACGACTTGTACTGCATGGATTATGAATTTGTGTTAATTTAGATTAAGCATTCAATATCAATCACTTCATAGCCTTTTAGCGTTTAGCATGTGGAACAAACACACATCAATAAATATAAACATCATGTAACTAGGTTAGTCCTAAAAATAAACAAACTTGCAAAAAACCGTTAAACCTAAATTTAAAGGCATTGTTTATACCGCTAATTGTTTCGTTAATTGACAAATATTTAAAACTGTGACTGGTGACATTGTTTGGCTTTTAGGTATTACTTTAGAATTAGTACTTAAATAGGGTTGTCACATTCTTAGCGTTTTTTTTCTTAAATACGCAATTACTATGGTACTAGGAGCGGTTTCCATAGCAACAATTTATTTTTTTTTAAATATTCCTATTCCTAACTAAGCAATGCTTATACTATGGATGCTAGATAACTTATAAACATAGTTAAACATACTTTTTTGTAAATTCATATATACTATACATAAATTAACACCCAGACAGTAAAAAATTATAGTTCATTACATCATAATTTTCTACTCGTGGGAATCGAACCCACACCCTCTAGCGTAAAGACCATTGCTGATCCACTGAGCCAATCGGGTGAAAGTTAGTTGTTATCATAAATTAAATAGGTATACAATAAAATATCAATATATGATTATGTGTATACTATGACGTTTCGCCATTTATAGGAACCGTCTGTATGACCGACTTTGTCTATGTTGGCCAATCTTAACAGAGACTAGCCAGCTGTTCTAAAGAAGTTATTATGAACAAGAATGTACACATTATGCACTCTCTATTCCCTTATCATAGCAACAGTTATAATAAAGAAAAGTATAATCATATATCGAATTATATGCAAATTTATCGTAATTTCCATTTGTGTGGGAACCTTGGAAATAAAAGAATTATGACGAATTGAAATTAACTTATACTTCTATAGTAAGACTTTCACATAATTATATTACTATGAATTTTTAAATTTGAAATTCTCTGTATTCTATTGTTTTTAGTCTGGATTTTTGCGAGTGTGATGTATAACTGCTTTTGTGAAGGATTTATAGAAAGATTTTGGTAATTATTAATTATATTTTATTTAAAAGTTCATACTAGCAGACTTGGGTTGTTGAAAGGCTATAGCCGTATTTAGATATAATCTTTCTCGATTAATGGTCTATCTAACTCAAAATTTCTATTATCTTGTGTTTGTTTGAACGTTACGTTTCCATATTAGATAAAATAGGGTGACAGTCACAGTAGGGTTACGTTAGGGTAGTACGTTCGCTGTAAAGTGTTTAAAATACTTTAAAAAGAATTTTAATTAACTCAAAATTATGTTTACAAATCGGACCAGCAGTAACTAAGATTAGCGTGTTCAAACAAACAAATTCTTCAGGTAAACAATATTAGTTTAAAGTAACCTTCAATTATTAACCTTTAATTAATAAATTAATTAAAGATGGTAAATAAAAAAAGTGGCAACCCTGGGCAAAATTTTGAGCTGACCAAGTCAAGTCACGTAATTCACTAATTCGGGAAGTTGACTGTTCTTTATACTACCCGACGAATTTTGAGGACTTGTAATAAAATTCCTGATGTTTCCGGTTCATTCTTACAAATTTGCTTTGTTGTAAACTTAACAATTATTTTGAATACAAGAATAAATTAGTCCTTGAGTTTGTTTATTACTAGCTTTACTCGTGGTCTTGCTCGCATAAATTCTTAGGTAAATTTCAATAGTACGATTCAGCATAATAAGTGCTGCTATATTTCATGAAGATGGGTTAAGTAGATGAACTATGAAGAGGGGTTACAATCAAAACTTATGCATTAATAGTTGGGATACTTTAAAAAGCCTGTCAAAACTTTTTAGATTTTTATCAAATTGATTTGACAAACCAAAATGATGTTTTTGAAAAAATTTGAACAAACTCACGACAATAAAAACTTAACATGTAATTGAATTATTTTATCCTTTTTAGTACCTATTACCGTTGTTTTTTCAAAATTTTTAATATTGTTTTCTTTTTATTTTTTTTAGGTTTTGGAAATAAATGTTAACAATCTTTATACGTCGCGGATAAGAAATTTTTTTTTAACCTTAATTTTCTGTTAGTCACTACTATTTTCTGTATCCTCATATTCAATCAAGGATCACACGCTGAAATCAACGTATTTGACCGGTTTTATTTCCATACAGGAAGGGATGTACCGTTCCGACCGTTATTGCCACTTGACATTCATATCGCGTCTTGGGCGATATGGTTATCAGTATGGGTAACGTATGAAACCGATCGTCTATACATATTACTAGCTGATACGCGCTCTCGTAGCATGATGTTATATAGCATATAATATAGTCTGTTACTCGTGGATAATGTAGCTAATCGTGGATAATCGATTGGTGAAAGAATTTTTATTGAAGAAAGTTTGGTATTTAATGAAGAAACCTTGTTATAAGTATCAAAACAATGCTTTAAACAACGTTTCAACTCAAATAATTCAATAGTTTTGAAGATATAAATTTTTAACTTTCGTTATTGTCAATCATGCTTATTTTGTTATGAGTTTTTTTATTAAGCTAATTATTTGTTTTTTCAAATTAAACAATGCGATACTATAACATTCGTTTGATTACAATCGTTATAATTGGACATATATTTTTTTATATTGCATTTTTTTTACTCCTTCATCAAATAACGTAGGTAATCTATTTAATCATCGTTTTTATATAGCGCGATTAAGTGGGGACGACTTAATGTGTAAAATATATAATTGTGATTTAAACTTTAAGATATTTCATATTATTTATATGCGATAAATACGAATGCAATTAATATCAATCAAATGTCAATATTACATATTTATCTGGCGCTAAAATCATTGAAGCAAGGAAACCCAAAAATCAATCAAAACTCATTTATTTGCTATTCGTCTATTAACCTTGAACTTACTAATTTGGTATTAATAAATAAATGTCAAACGATTGACTGCATAATGACATAATAATTTTTTAATAGAGAGGAAGCGAATGAGATGTCACTTTGAAGTAAATGATGGTCGATGTAAGTTATAGATGTATGTATTTACTAGCTTTCCGCCCGCGGCTTTGCATGCGTGGACTAATATATACTAAACTACTCTATTTTTTGTAGAGGTGCTCAACAAAACTTTAAAAAAGTTTCGTTCGCAGAACCACTGAGATACGCAAATTTCTATAGTTTTTTTATAATTTTCTATGGAAATAGGTTCGCCTCTTTTTAGAATTTGTCTATCAACGTATAAAATTCTATCAAAATCTGCTCAGTATTTTTTGCCTGATTGACGTACATACAAAACAGATAAACAGACAAACAGAAAAAAAATCTAACCATGGTTTTGGTAACTATAGAACATACATATTGCATACCAATTACTCTTTTTGAAAAATATTCAATGTACAGAACTGGTTCGGTTACTGTTTTATTACATGTATAGATATAGATATAAATTTACGTTAAAGTAGGCAAGCGGAGCATGCGGTTCACCTGATATTGAAGGACCGCAGCTCATGAACATCTACAACAACAAAGTGTCAGATGCCTTGCCGGCTTGAAGGGGATAAGGAGAGGATAAATTGTGGGAAATTAGGAGAGGAATAGATGGAATGAAATAACAGGATGGGATGGAAAGATGTTTGTAGCAGAATTACCCTATGTCACTAGTTAATTAATATTTATTTATTTATTTTATTTGATGCACCAATTACAATTCAAGTACACAATACAATAACATTAATATGACCGTAAAAGCAGGCGCATACATCATTATAAATTTGTTAAAATAGTGCATAATTCATTTAAAATTAATATTCGTCATTCACATAAAAATGTTCTATATATAAAAAAATCATATTAGCACATAGATAGAACACAAAATTATATTATTATTTTACATTTTACAGTTTTATTATTTTACAGTGGTATGTACGGTTTTTTTGTTTACTTCATGATGGATAGCTATGTATTTTGACTAGCTGTGCTCCGCGGTTTTACGCGCGTATATTAGTTTTCCCTGTTCCCTTGGGATTTCATCAAAATCCTTTCTTAGCGGATACCTACGTCAAAATACTTCATATTACAACCATAACAACTGCCGATTTCTAAATATTATTTGAGACGAGGTAACATTTCGAAGAGGTAAGAAACATCATTTCGCATTTAAAATATAAATTGAGATTTTTCCTTTTAATACGTATCAAATTATAATCAACTTACCAGATTTAAGTCAATCGATAAAATATTATCTAAGGTTACCGTAACAACGTGTCCCAAGGAATATAATAATAATAATAACAACCTTTTACGAACTATACGTTTAACGGTTGCTTAGCAACGGTTTAGCTACTGCGTCGTAAAGCGAAGTGGTGCTAAAACTGTATTACTTTCATTTAATATTACTGAATTATTTGTCGTTTATGCCGTTATATAATAAACTAGAGATCCGTGCCTCGGAGAGCACGTAAAGCCGTCGGGCCTGCGCCTGATCTCTCTCCGGTCGTGTCGGTCTGCCGTCCCATCGGGTTATGAGAGTAAAAGGATAAGAGAGTGCACCTGTAATCGCGCGTACACTTGTGCACTATAATATCTCCTGCGCAGCTGGCTAGTCTCTGTTGAGATTTGCCACCATGGCCGAAATCGGTCTGGGGAGCTATATAATAAACTAGCCGCGCCCCGCGGTTTAATCCGCGTAACTTCTGATCCCGTGGCTACTCCGGGATTCAAAGTAGCCTATGTGTTTTTCTGAACCCTTATCTATATGTATACCAAGTTTCATCACAATCGGTTCAGTAGTTTTTGCGTGAAAGAGTAACGAAGTTGATATGGGTACTAAATTGTTAAACGAAATATTTTAATTCAATGCTTTGAATATATTTTGCATTACTGAGTAACAGACATCCAAACATATAAACAACAATATTAATTCTGCCAAGTATATAAAAAAAGGTCTATGGTTTTGTATGTTCGATATTTGCTGTGTATAAAAAAAAACGTTCTTCCTGACCGAATTTCGGCCACGGCAGTCAATCTCTGCAGAGACCAGCCAACTGCGCGGGAGACGTTATAGTGCACAAGTGTGTGCGCAGGTACATGTGTACTCTCTATTCCTTTACTCTCATAACCCGATGGGACGGCAGACCGACACGACCGGAGAGAGATCAGGCAGGACCGACGGCTTTACGTGCTCTCCGATTATCAAAAATGTTTAGATAACGACATTTTCTTTAATTGCAAAGTCATGTAACTGTTCCTTGTCAAAATCCCTCACAAAATTAAAGAAAAGCTGTCCCATTTACAATGTCCGAACTGTACTTGTGGGTGAATGTCCTAACAGGACCTGATTTTGATTGAGACAAACTTGCATTTAATGACACCATCCGTTATTTATGGCCGTAAATTATACCGAATTGATGACTGTCATTAATGATCGTAAATACTTTAATTGATGTTATGGGCGTTTGAATATATGTAGGTTAGATTTTGAGATTTATAGTTTTAGTTTTAAGATATATTTTTGGTTGTAAAATAGGTGTATATTTTTATATGATTGATTTTTAGTTTGATAGGTAGGTAATATAGACATGTAGCAACCGGGTTGTTTTGGCATAAAAGTTAATTGATATTTTACTGTGGTATGTACGGATTTTTTGTTTATTTCTTTGATAGATAGTTATCTTTATTAGCTGTGCCCGCCCGTTTCACACGCGTATATTTGTTTTCCCCGTTCTTGTGGGATTTGAAAAAAATCTTTCTTAGCGGGTAGCTATGTCATAATATTTACTGCATGCCAAATTTCAGTCCGATACGTCCAGTGGTTATCCCGGAAATGGAAAATATACGCGGGTGAAGCAGCGGGGCACACCTAGTTTATTATATTTTAAATATTTCGGAACATTAATACTTATTATAACAGTAACAAGTATAATAAAAAAGTACCTAATAATAAATTTGATATTGAAATCTCATTTTGACAATCCTTTTGCGCATACTAATATCATAATTAATTTGATATTAAATTATTCCCATATCATGTGTCTACTACTTATATATATCAACAGGTTTGCGTGTTTGTCTATCCAGATCTACGATAACAAGTGCCAATGTTAATTTCAGACATTAGACACGTTAATGTACAGTTTATTCAAATTAGGCGATTGGATGCGCAGGCGCATCTATATTTTATGTTTCGGTGGATGATAAGTGTTTTGCGGTGTTTTGCGGTGTTTTTACGGTTTGGCAACTGCATATCTTTTATCTTTTATTTTGAATTTGGGTAGGTATTTTTTCTATTATATGTTATTATAGAAAAACACATTTTTACTTTTCCAATTTCACTATATTGTAAAAATATTATTGTCTTTACTTTCGCATGTTTATTTCCTTCTTTGCCGATCACTAGATGGCGCCATAATAAAAATGTTATACATCCTCTGATAGACGATTGATTGAGTCGGCCTAATCGCGTTAATTGAACCAGAGTTTAACGGATCTCGTTGTGGAGCGGTAGCAAGATCGAGCCATTAAACCAAGTTATATACATTAAACATTCTATAAGAATATGGTTTAAGACTTTCTAATAGTTGGGATTAATAGACTGACACCCGTATTCTAATACGTACCTTGAGCATTCCTCGACTTCACTCAACCTCTGTTAACGAAAATTTACATTCGGAGTTGGAACTCTACTAACTCTCCAGTCTCCACTACGTTATGAAAATTTCGGAGAAGATTTAACACTGCCATTCGTTCGATCTATTTATTAAAATATTATATTTTTATTTATGAACTAGCTTTCCGCCCGCGGCTTCGCACGCGTGGGCTACTAATTTATGTACTTTTTAGAGGCGCACAACAAAAGTTTTAAAAAATTACGGTCGCAGGACCGCTGATATATGCGCATGTCT
>LQNK01003302.1:65785-99604 GCA_001586405.1 Phoebis sennae
CCTTTCTCGATAAATAGGCTATCTAACGCTAAAATTTTTCAAATCGGCCCAGTAATTCCTGAGATTAGCTCGTGCAAGCAAACAAGCTCTTCAGCTTTATTAGTATAGATATAAGAAAACATCAATGGCACTAATTTTAACTTAAAACTACATAGCATTCTAGCTGCAAGACATTTTTTTAATTTCCATATTAAAGACCTTCCTATTATTAATTGTTGTTTATATATAAGTGAATGCATAGAGTACATATATGTTTACGTATACATGCACAATATCCTATTGAACGTTCACTTGTCTCCTTTCAATAATAATAACTTTTTGCCAAAAATAGAATCGACTTCCTCACACAAAAAGTAGAAAAGAACTTTTATTTAATTTTTCTTGAAATCCATACAAAGTCGGTGTATTCATTTAAAAAAAATATATTCCTTCATTTCATTTTTAATCTATCCAATGATTTCTCATTTAATCATATATTGGCGAGCCATCCTTTATTATTTTTGAACTAAAAATAGAACCTATAAATTGAACCTCATAATCGTTTCTATAATATCTCCTGAGTAAATAGCGAGACGAGGTAAAAGGCACCGACTTTGTATATATTTCATGAAAAATTAAATAAAAGTTATTTTAGTTTAGAACATCCTTTTTTTCAAGGTCGGTTTATAAACCTAAAAGACTGTAAGAAGGTGCGTACAGTCGAGTTGCTCAGCTAGTTCACTCATTAGATTATATCGATATATTAGTTCTCGATTAAAACACGGCCGGAAACATTGGGTGCATCGATCATAAACTGTTATATTAAACCGGTTATACCGTTACGTTATTAGCTGATAACGTTATTTAATTTTATTAACCGATAACGATTCTTATTTATAATTGGAATTAAAGACCTTGAATATTATTATGAGCCCTATATCTTTGCACCTTTAAATAAAAGCATAGAAACAAGGTGGTTTTGTTTCCAACTGCGGCGTTTCCGAATAAAATCGACATTGGGGCCTTCAAAACTCCAGCGTTTATCACTACATAGTATAAAACAAAGTCGCTTTCTATGTCCCTATGTCCATTTGTATGCTTAAATCTTTAAAATTATGCAATGGATTTTGATGCGTTTTTTTAGTAGATAGATTGATTCAAGATGAGGGTTTATATGTATGATAACATACATAAATATTGGAGAAATTCGCTAGTTGCATATACCTTTTTTTACTATTCATTATTTTTTACTAGCCGTGCCTCCTTCCCGTGGGATTTCCAGGATAAAAGCTATCCCTTGCTCGCATTCCAACCAATCTTTATACAAAAAATTTCATCCAAATTGGATCAGTGGTTCAGGCGTGTACAGGAGACAGATACACAAAGTTACTTTGTGTACTTTCGCATTTATATTATTAGTTAGAATTATTACAAGCGGTTTCCATGATTCATCCATGAACACCCGTAACATCAGAAGTGTCGTTGGTGTTTTTTTTAATAATTAACTAATATTTCGTTCCCGTATGATCTTCGGGATAAAAACTATCTCTGTACAAAATTTCATCCAAACGGTCCTGTAGTTTCGGAGCCTATTCAATCCAAACAAACAAATCTTTCCCCTTTATAATATTAGCATAGATTAAGGTTATTATTTAATTAATAATGAACTTACTTTACAAACAGGCGTCCGTGGGTTGATATGGGATATTCTTATCTGAAACAAGAAGATAATTATTAATATCTTAAGTATCACTTTAAAATACTTGACTTCTCATACATCGTATTTGTTAATATTTAGTAGCTTTCAGCCCGCGGCTTCGCTCGCTTAGATTACAAAATTTTGTTCTTTGTGAGCTTTCGAAGAACGACATATTATGACATTTTTTAGAAAGAAAAGAAAGAAAAAACTTTATTCATTATAGGTACATTTATGGCTTAAAATTACCTTATATTTATTATTTTAATAAGACCTATAATGAAAAGACCATGTACTCAGCATAAAGTGGAAAAGTTTTTAAAAACTTGCCAGGCTGATTTTCATTTTACGACTTTAGAAACGTATATTAATAACTTAAAATATAGTCGTCTATTAGAATATAAAATTTTATCAAATTCTGCCCAGTGGTTTTTACGATTGACGCACATTTTATTTTCCATGGTTTTGGGAACCGTGTATACATACTTATTACAGAAATGGTCCGGTTACTTTTTTATTATCTATATCTATACTAATATTAAAATAAGAAAAGATTTGTTTGTTTGTTTGTTTCTTAGGTTATTCATAATGTTGTAAAAAATATTTGTTATACAAGAACTTTCATACAATATCTAAGACCAAAAAGTAATTTAGTTTCCACCATATTGAAAAACATAAATAACAATCGACGTATCCCAACAAATTGTGGTCATTACAAGATACATGGGAAACATTATTTAGTGCTCGCGCTAATCTGAGCCGGCACACGCTTGACCTTATTACGTCTAGCTTGGGTCAAAGGTCGGCTGAGATTGGCTAGACCTAGCTGTTTTGGTCTGGTCTGATGGACAGTTTTGAACGATTTATTGGAAGGAAAAATTATGGTACTAGATGATTTCTAAAAGAGAATTACATACTTATTAAAAAACTAGCTGATCCAGGCGGCTTTGAGCGACCTTAATATTATCAATCGAAAACTTCTATACTCGAGTATTTTCTAAAAAATTATTTCCAACTACTTCGCTCCCGTAGCATAATGTTAAATATAAAGCCTATAAAATAAAAACTATGTTACTCTTGGATGTAGCTTTCGGATGAATTTTTGAAATCAGTCCAGTAGTTTAAGAGTCTATTTAGTACAACTAAACAAACAATTAACAAAGTTTTCCTCTTTATAATATTGGTGTGGATTAAGTATTTCAAAGCCAAATTTTATCTAAATTAGTGCACTTAAACATACAATCATCGACTAAGCAAGCACTAGTTCACTTAAGTCTAAATTTATATCTATGACTGACTGACATATAGAAAGAAGAAAGAAAGAAAGAAAGAAATAAACATTTATTTAGACACACATAATACTGGTCGGATCGGGCTGAAATTTGGCATGCAGGTAGATGTTATGAGTTATGATGTAGGCATCCGCTAAGAAAGGGTTTTAATCAATCCCGGAAAAGAAGGAAAAGCAGCCTTCATACGTGGGTAAAACCACACACAGCTAATCTAAAATAAACATAATTACAATAAAACTAATTCCAATCTGAACCAATGATCATATAATTAGAGGTCACGTGACCGGCTTTCTCCTGATTAGAGATAATTGAGTAAATTATTAGCAGATTGATAACGTTACCGGCGGGAAATTGAGCCAGGTCATACACCGAACTAATGATGTATGGACAGCAAAAAAGATAAAAAATAACATTTATCTACTGTTAGTAACATTTGTTTGCAGTAACTGAATGTCAATGTCATGATAGTATAGTGGTGCCATCTATATAATTGATTATTGAGTATTTTTTTGTATTTAGTCTTGAATATTTAAGTATTAACTGCATTAGTTAACTTTGTGTAATATTTTATATTGTTATTAATTATTATTGTAAATTGACATGAAGTAAAACTAAAGTCATGTATTTGTTGTTTATGATATTGACACTTACCCTCTCTTAAATGGTGTGTCATTGACTATTATAAAATAGGTTGTAAGTGTTGTATTTCTTTCAGACTGTTACGAAACATTGGATAATAAACATGTACGTGCAAGTGATGTGTATCATTGCAAATAATTCCTAACACTACACTAATATTGTATAAGAGAAAACTTTGTTTGTAATGAATAGGCTCAAAAAGTATTGGACCGCTTTTAAACCATTCGTTCACCATTCGAAAGCTATATTATCAACGATTAACATAGGCTATATTTTAAAGCCTGTATATATAACATCATGCTACGGGAGCGAAACCACGCGGATCAGCCAGTAAATTATAAACAGCCTGTAATATTTTACAATCGGGTACTGTTTTTGATCTTAAATTTGAGTGTATTGGACTTGAAAGTGAAGGTAAGGAAAATACATTAACATGTAATAGAGGAGGCCGAGCATTGAACTATTGGGCCAAGCTCATGCAGAAGGCGTAAAGCAGTATTGCACTGTGTTTCGTATGGTGAGCGGATGCCCGGAGGCCTGTATTCTCAACCCATTCTTCTCATCATGCTGTACTCCTCTCACAATTTCCCGTCATTATTCCTCTCCCTATTTATCCCCTTCCTTCAAGTCGGCAAGGCATCTACGATACTTTGCTGTTGTAGATATTCATGGGCTGCGGTCAGTCACTTAACATCAGGTGAACCGCATGCTCCGCTTGCCCGCTGTTACATACTATATACTACTCTTTATTCAATTACAATTTAATATTAAGAAAAACAGATAAGTTAAACTGTGCGTAACTAGTTGTGTGCTCCGAGTAATAGTATAAATCAAAACCTTTCATTTGATACCACACTCGGCTATTTATATGAAAATCGCCTTATTTACTCCCTGTGAAGACATTACCCCCCCCCCACCGATTTAATTCCTTTTTGTACTCAAGATTTTTTTATATCTATGCTATTTGTGTACAAAATTTTGTCAAGATCGTATGAAACACACTAAGTATGTATGTATTTATTAAAAACAAGTTGGTCTATCAGCTATCCGTATTCCATAGTACAAGCTTTGCTTAGTTTGGTACTAGATGGCGTATTAATGTCCCATAATATTTATCATTGGTTTATCTGCTAACACTACAATCTAATATACACATATAGAAAATGATAGTTTGGTGTTAGATGGCGTAGTGTTATATGTCCCATAATATTTATTATTGACTAGCTCCGCCCGCAGCTTCGCTCGCGTGGACCCGGCAATTCGAATTTTCCTCGCCGTAAAAACCATGCTTGAACTTCAATGAACATTTAAAAAAAAGAATTGTCCAAATTGGTCCAGTCGTTGAGTTATGCTTACCAACACATTTTGCGATTCATTTTTATATATAAGACTAGCTGCGCACCAGGGCTTCGCTCCCGTGGGAATATCGTGATGATATATAGCCTATAGCCTTCCTCGATAAATGGGCTATCTAACACTAAAAGAATTTTTCAAATCGGACCAGTAGTTTCTGAGATTAGCGCGTTCAAACAAACAAACAAACTCTTCAGCTTTATAATATTAGTATAGATTTATCTGTTAACGCTACAATATACACGCACAGACGGCTAGTATTACAATCACGGACAAAGTCAAGATCTGACCCCTCACCCGGTCTGCGGTAACGGGTTTGTCTGTTTGTTGCACGCCACCTCCGGAACTGGTGCGATTTTGTACACGTATTCTAATAATATTAATGTGATGTAGATGTTTTTGTGTCAATAACGTGGTTACTACTAAAATGATTTTGATAGAATTTCGTATACCATTATGCAATAAGTTAGACAAGGTAAAAAAGTATCTGAATGGTTTAGACTCCGAATTCAAAGCGAGCGAAATCGCGTGCAGAAACTATTTATATAGGTTTTTTTACACGTTTTAATACACAACTTAGTAACATGATAGAAAAAAAATATGGTAATTTGTTATCTCATAAGATAATTGAACAATTCCTTAAAATATAGACCAAGAGCTAGATTACTAAAAAATAATCGTAATAAGTAATATATTTAATATCACATAAGATAATTCAAGGACACTTTAAATTGTTAAAGAAATATTAGATTTTTTTAATGTCTTTGACACACAGTCAAAGAGTTGTCAAAGAGCTAAATAATGATTTTCTTATATATTGAAATACGCTTGGTAATAAGCTACTAAAATATACAATAAGGTAAATTGACATCACATAAGATAATGTAATATTTCTAGCATCTGACCTCCGCTGTCACGACCTCGAGTATATGACCCACTTAGCCAATGTATTTAATTTTTACTGTATTTTGACCAATTTTACATATGAAGGTGTTAATTAATTAATCGTTAGTTTGTAGTTAAATAAAATAAATAAATAAATATTCCTGGACATTTAACACAACGCCATCTAGTCCCAAACTAAACAAAGCTTGTAATATGGAAACTAGATAACTGATAGACATACTTAAACATACTTTTTTTTCGTTGATACATACATACTATATATAGATAAATGATATGTACGTATGTAAAAAATATAGTTCGAATTATTGAAACTGGATGTAATAATATAAAATGGTTGACTAAGTAGTGTAAGCATATAGTATTTTATTTAATACTAGCTGAGCCGCGCGGCTTTGCTCCCGTAGCATAATATAGCCTATGTTACTCGTGGATAATGTAGCTTTCGAATGGTGAAAGAATTTTTAAAATCCGTCTAGTTGTTTTTGAGCCTATTCATTACAACCAAACAAACAAAGTTTTCCTCTTTATAATATTAGTGTAGACTAACTGAGCTCCACAGTTTGACCCGCGTATATCTCCCATTGAGGTAAATCTTGAGGATTAATTAGGAAGTAAGGAGAGGAATTGAACAGGATGGGATGGTAATACAGGCCTCCGGACACCCGCTTATCGTACGAAACAGTGCAATACTGCTTTACGCCGGTCTTCTGCAGGGGGAGGGTGGTAATTAGGTAATAACACCAGTACGAATATGGCCCATTCATACAATACTCGGCCCACTCTTGTATTGCTGAAGATGTTATGCAGCAGAATTACCCTCTGTCACCTCTCACGACACCCACGGATAGAAATGGGTGACACACGTATTCTAACCCATCACATGGGTAAAAATCAATATTTGTGTGCCTAAAACCTCCAATTCTCAGTCACAATGAAGAATTTGACGTTTGACCTGACGCGGGTGACGGGTGACGCAACTATCAATGCGTTTGGTTACGCAAGTGACAATTGACAATTTTGCAATGCCTGGAGATGACTGCATGCCCTTGTCTGTAGATTGCTTGAGGAGTTGGAGATTTTGTTTCTGTTAGTTAATAAAAATACGAAATGATATTTAATATAAATCACATTTAATTGACGTACAATTAAATTCGACTTGTAATAATCTCACCTTGTCAAAACTCGTTAAATGATCTATTTTTCTCAGCATTTTCGAAAATTAATGTTAAGTAATCACAATTTATGAACTAAAGATTGGATGATAAAGTCGATATAGACTTGCGTCAAGCCGTAAGTTTTTACGATACTCGCATATCTTGAAAAAAATGGAATATTTTTGCACATTTTGATATGTTGAGGACATTTAATAAATGAAGTTAATTAATATTTGTAGTTCAATAAAATGATACAAATAAGAAATATGCCTGAATATAAGAATGGACAAGAGCTGGTCGAAATATTTAATTATTTTTCTCTAAAATGTTCTCTACATTACCACAGTTAAAAAAACAAGGGCGTTGCTACTGAGATGTATAATTAGTGTAAGACCGTAAGGCACCAAGAAAATAAAAGACAACAGAACACAATATCATATAAAACGTACCCTATGTTCATCCATAGACTAGAGGCGGTGACGTTAATAGCGTAGCATAGACAATGCTTGACTTTATGACGTCGTAAAAACGAAATGGGATTGTATGGGATACTGGGAAAGTGCTAGGATTAGATTTTACTAGAATTTAAAAACGCTATACAAAAGAAGACTTTCTATGTTTCATTAATTATATAAAAGAAGACCAAGATCTGTAGAATACCAATAGAATACAACTTTGTGATTTCAAAAATAAAAGTTATTTTCTACTTTTTAGTGTGAGGAAGTCGGTTCTATTTTTTGGCGAAAAGTTATTATTTGTAAATTTTGAGTGAGCTAGTAAGGGTTACACATCAGCGCTAGTCAGAATTCAGTGTCAGAATTAGAGTTTAATGGCATATTTACATCATTAAAACTTAACCGCAGAGCTTATTTTGTTGATTTTCGAGGAGTTCCCTGAAATATCTTCCACATGGATGGCACCACACTGACACTACTCTTTCGAATGCAAAAAGATTTTTTCTAAATCGGTCCATAAACTTAACAATAAACAGCTACAAATTAAAAAAACACAATATCATTTAAAAAGTATAGTATTTTCTTGTTTGTTTTATGGCGAGGACTTTCCATATTAAATAAAATAATTTTAAAGGATTTTAAACGCGGTTTAATATACATTATACTCCCTTGACCACGCTCGCTGTAAAGTACTCGAAATTAATAATAATGTATAATAAACCGCGTTTAAAATCCTTCAAAAACGATTTTAATTAATACTAGCTGCGCTTTTGCTTCTGTAAGAATATCGGGATGATATATAGCCTATAGCCTTTCCCGATAAATAGGCTATCTAAAACAAAAACAATTTTTTTAATCGAACCAGTAGTTCCTGAGATTAGCGCGTTCAAACAAACAAGCAAAACGACTCTTCAGCTTTATATTAGTATAGATAAAACGTACCCTATGTTCGTCCATAGACTACAGGCGTTGACGTTAATAGCGAAGCATAGACAATGCCTGACTTTATGACGTCGTAAAAACAAGATGGGTTCCTATGGGATACTGGGGAAGTGCTAGGGATAGATTTGACTGGACTTTTAAGTTTTTTTTTTAATAAAAAAAATAGGATTTCGGGTTACAATGGAACGGAAAAGATAGAATAGGCGATTTCGAAACTTTTTACAACTAGTTTTGAATATTTATAAATAAATAATGGATGTGGCAATGGTCTGTGGCGCCGAAGGGTGTGGGTTCGATTCCCACGAGTATAATAAGAAAATTATGATTTTCTAAACATTGTAATTTTCTACTGTCTGGGTGTTTGTCTATTTATAGTGTGTATGTGTTTAAAAAGTATGTATAAGTTTGTCTATCAGCTATCTAGTTTCCATAGTACAAGCTTTGCTTAGTTTGAGACTAGATGGCGTAGTGTTATATGTCCTAGAATATTTATTTATTCACATCGTACAGATCGCATTTAATATAAAAATAATAAAACCAATTCGTACGATCCTATTATGAAAACATTTCTTAAGGCCATTTTCAATAATGTATCAATTATTATGGATAGATTGTTATGTCATAATTTGACATAACAATAGAAAGACAAAAGTCATAGTAAATGTATCCGTCGATAGGATATTGATAAAAAAGTAAGTGCAAATATTTGTCTGACTTTAGTAAGCAAATCAAGGGATAGATAAAATATTGAAATCGGCCGTCAAATGTTACTATAGAAGATAATGCCTAAATATAGTCAAAATGAAAGTCTAAAGATTAACCCACAAACAAAGTTAGAACAAAAAACACTAACATATAATTATGATATTGCCTCAAACGGTACTTCACGATAATAGCCGGTTCGATTCCCAGAGCTGTCACGATCGTATCTGCCGAATATGGTATTATACCACATTTTTTGAACGGTACATGACTCTGTTTTTATACGTTAATTATGCGAAAATGATCAGTTTGAAAGATAAACAAAATTGATTGGTATGCTAATACAAGATGAATTTTTGTCAATAATTTTGTATCGATTTATAAAGACATTATAATATGGTCATGGTGGCCAATCTCAACTGAGATCAGCCAAGTACGCAGGAGATATTATAGTGCACAAGTATGTACGCAAACTAAGGTACACTCTCTATTCTTTTACTCTCATAGCCCGTTGGGACGGCAGACCGACACGACCGGAGAGAGATCAGGCGCAGGACCGACGGCTTAACGTGCTCTCCGAGGCACGGGGGTGCACAAACACCACCAACTTCCAGACTCAGCTGCTATTGAAACTTTTAGATAAATCTCAGTAATATTTTCTTTGGCCCCACCCGGGAATCAAGCCCAATTTGTAGTCAATACAACCACGAGAATAACGAAGCAGTCGAGACGCCATAATGTGAATGAATGAATGAATGAAAGAAAGAAAGAAAAGTTTATTTATGACAAAACACAGCTACATAATAAAAAAATTGATGCTTAAAAAATAACTTAGTATGTAAAACACGATATGATATATGTACAAATGGACGGCCGTGAATCTATACTAATATTATAAAGCTGAAGAGTTTGTTTGAACGCGCTAATCTCAGAAACTACTGGTCCGATTTGAAAAATTATTTTAGTGTTAGATAGCCCATTGATCGAGGAAGGCTATAGGCTATATATCATCCCGATATTCCCACGGGAGCGAAGCCCTGGTGCGCAGCTAGTCTATTATGAAATCTAGTCTGTAAGGATTTTAAAGCTGATTTTCAGTGGATCTAGAAGTTAGGGCTATATGAATGAATAAATGCTTTATTTTGCACCAAAGCTTAAAGCTAACATTGCATGCCTCTTGGCTGAATTTAGCTGGAGATGTTGTATTAACACCATTGACAAACCTATATTCGCGAATATAAATATTTCTTTTTATTTCATGCTAAGGGAAAAGATACAGTATAAAATAGGCGGTGTAAATGAAGATAGAAAGAATATTTTATTACGATATATATGAATATGAAAATAATGTTATGTTACTCGTGGATAATGTAGCTGTCGAATGGTGAAAGAAATATTAAAATCGGTCCAGTAGTTTTTGAGTCTATTCATTACAAACAAACAAACAAAGTTTTCCTCCTTATAATATTAGTGCAGATGATATTATCTTAGTTGCAATGAGCATTCGAACCCATTACTAACTATAACCACTGAACCATAACACTTAATTAAATTCCAAGACTAAAGACCTGAGCACCTGAGGTCAGGTCGCTAACCGCCGGGCACAACGGTTACAGACATACAGAGAGCCAGACATGCGATCAAATGTTTTCTTATTTCTGTATGTCATACGTTACCTGTATTACATATGGTTTGTTTTTAATATAAAAATTTCTAGACTCGAACTAAGCAAAGCTTGTACTATGGAAACTAGATGACTGATAGACATACTTGAACATATGTTTTTTTTTGTAAATACATATATAGCTATAGCCTATAGATACATTAGCCATACAGTAGAAAATCACAATGTTCATAACATCATAATTTTCTACTCGTGGGAATCGAACCCACACCCTCCGGCGCAATAGACCATTGCCATATCAACTGCTAATCGGGACATCGAATATAAATATGTTTAATTATTTTTCTTTTAACTAAATGAAAATTTCCAATTAATAAGTTATATCTTAAAGTTTGAGCTGTATAATACCTGCAGTAATACATAGAAATATAAAAAAATATGGGTCTTATACTATGATATCTCCACCAATTCATCTTTATACTTGTTAAAAACTATATCTCAATCGGTTCATCCGTTTCGAAGGTATAACTATACACAAATATGCATTCATAAGTACTTAATTAAATTCCACGACACCAATACAGAGCTAACACCTGAGGTCAGGTCACCATAGCCGGCGGGTACAACGGTTACAGACGTTCATACGGTCAAACATACAATTTCGCGTTTGTCTGCTATTTGTAGACGTACAATCAAATATTGTTTTGCTATAGGCACTTTCACCGACCCAGTGTTCTTTGATCGAGGTATAAAATAATTTATTTATTTATTTCAAAAATATACCTACATTCCCATATAATTCTAAGTATTGACTTATAATATAAATGTAAAAGTTTGTTAGGATTAATGTATGTCTTTCACGCAAAAAGTACTAAACAAATTATGATCAAACTTGGAATACATATAGGTAAGGGTTCGGAATAACATATAGCTATAATTGATAGATTGTATTGTGACTTCTTGGTGGAAATGCATTTTAAGTATTGAATTAGAGACTTTTTTACAATCTGTCGAGAATTCAGAATCAGGTAGACTACCTGATGATGAATTCTCGAAACCGGTTGTAATTAAATAAAGGTTTAAAATAAATAGTGGAAATAGTGTAAAAAAAAGTCTTTAATTATCATATAGGTTTTTAATCTCGGAGTTGCCACCCGATTAGAACGCGGATAAAACTTTAAATCTTTGTCAAAAATATTAAACTTAATTTATAAGTTTATCAACTTTTTTAACTTGTTTATATCTTCGCAAATTCTTGCATTTTTTATTCAATTACACAAAAATGATTGCATTAATTTTCACAGAATTTGGTACGCATGTATTTATGGTGTGCAAGCGAAGTTGCGGGCAAAGCGAGTATCACAATAAATACAACATGGCGGCCCTAGCACATACTAATTACACTTGTCACAACAGGTTTGCGGGCAGACGGACTTTTAGTGTATTATTATGTAAATTGCGATTCTACTTAATTAGAAAATTACTAGAAAAATGTTGATGCAAATTCAATATTGTAGGTACGGTGGGAAAATAGAATGAGAGTGAGATCTGTTCTAATTATGGATCTGACTTGACTGCCTCGTTGGTCTAGTGGTTGCATCTTTGACTGATCAAGGGGTCTTGAGTTTGAATCCCGGGAGGGGCTAAAAAAAAGTCATTTATTGGCGCAGTGGATACAGCAATGGTTATGCGCCGGAGGGTATGGGTTCGATCCCCACGAGTAGAAAATTATGATAGATGAACATTTTAAATTTTTATTTCTGGGTGTAGTAATTTTTATTTCTCGGGGGAGCCTGTACCCCTAGAGAACGCGTCCCCAGGTGGCGGATAGGGGGTGCTCACCAGACGTCTCCATAGGCGGATGGGGGGCTGGAGGGAAATAAAATACCTCCCGTGGACCAAACAGGTCGGAGAAGGATACTCCGTTATCAAACCCCACCTGCAAGCTTCTTCGACATATTCGGAGTAGAGGTTGCAGGTGTGCTGCGCGTTCAGGCTGGAGCGGGCAGAAGGATTGGCGGCGGATGAACCAATAATGGTCAACGGCGGCGTCCAAGCTTTTGTGAAAAGCCACAGTCTTGGTGTCAGGTGGCAACCGACCGTAAAAATTTTAAAGCCAAAATTTCTTCCTCCTAATACCCAAATATGAAAGTACACAAGGAAACAAGAAACACAAATACTAGGGCGTACCCCCGAAGCGACGGTCAGAGGCTTTCTAAGCGATATGCGATTCATGCTAGGGCGTCCCCCCAAAGCGACGAATTTGGACGCAACGCTACTAATCTGCGTATAGCTAGCTGGAATATCGGTTCCCTGACCGGACGCAGCCAAGAACTGGCCGAGATTTTGAGTAGAAGAAAGATTAATATATGCTGCATACAAGAAACAAAATGGAAAGGATCTAAATCCAGGAACATCGGCCATAATTTTCATCTTATTTACAATGGCACATCAACACTTCGAAACGGTGTAGGCATCATTCTTGATAATGACTTTAAGCAGAGACTAATAAAAGTAGATAGAATTAGTGACCGAATTATTAGCGTAAAATTAGCATTGGATAATCAACCATGTTTAAATGTCATTTGTACCTACGCACCACAGGCTGGATGCGATCAGAAAGAGAAGGAAGATTTCTGGGACGACTTAGAAAATGTACTTCAGACTATTCCAAGTACGGAAAGAAAAATCATCGCAGGTGACCTAAATGGACACGTTGGTCAAATGGCTCCTACAGATTCCAAAATTCATGGAAACTTTGGGTATGGAACTGTGAATAGGCAAGGTAAATTTATCCTAGATCTAGCTTCCAATTTTGGTATGCCAATAATGAACACTTTTTTCCAAAAGAAAAATGAACATTTAATTACATATAAGAGCGGCAAAGATGCCTCTCAAATTGATTATATTTTATGTGACCACTCTTTACGCAATTATTTCAAGGACTGCAAGGTTATACCAGGTGAACCGCTTACCACCCAACACAGATTGCTTGTGGCCTGTCTAAAGATACGTAGCTGGAATCGTAACAATAAAACAAAACCCATACCTCGTATCAAGTGGTACAATCTTAATAAGCCTGAAGGTAATAAAGCCTGTCGTCAAATATCTGATTATCTGTCTGCAGACCAGCTTACATGTTTAGGAATAGATAGCAATTCAGTATGGAATAAATTTCACACTCATGCTATTAATATCACTACAGAGAATCTCGGCCTAACTAAAGGTAAATTAAGAAACGGAAAAGATACGAGTTGGTGGACCGACGAAGTAAAACAGAAGCTAAAGGAAAAGAAAGATAGGTTCAAGAAGTGGCAGAAATCAGGTTCGGATGAGGATAGAGAGGGTTATAAAGCTGCCAAAAGTACAGCGAAAAGATCTGTTGCTATTGCTAAAGTAGCAGCTCAAGAATCACTGATTGAGCGCCTTGAAAATGCCAAAACAGATAAAGAAATCTTCAAAATAGCAAAATATCGCAATAAAGAAACGCAAGACTTCATCAAAAATAAATATATCAACAATTCTCTAGGTTCTCTTTTGACATCAGATGTTGATATAAATAATCGATGGCAGGAGTATTTTCAACATCTTCTTAATGAGGAATTTCCTCAGGAAGAACTTTCTTCGCTCCCCTGTGTGCTAGGCCCAGTAGAAGCTATCCTACCTTCGGAAGTAAAAGTAGCACTTACAAAAATGAAGAATGGAAAAGCCACGGGACCCGATGAAATACCAGCCGAACTTTGGAAGGCTATTGGAAATACCGGAGTGACCTGGCTAACTATTCTCTTTAACCATATCCTAACAACAGGAAGGATGCCAGACATGTGGAGACTTAGCAACATGATACCTTTTTATAAAAACAAGGGAAATATAGCGGAATGCGGGAATTATAGAGCCATTAAGCTAACATCACACACTTTAAAAATTTGGGAGAAGGTTATTATAATGAGATTAAATAAAATTATTAGTATTTCTGCAAATCAGTGTGGGTTCACAAACGGGGCGAGTACATCAGACGCCATTCACACCATTCGAATACTGATGGAAAAGTATAAAACCTTAAAGAAAGATCTACACATGATCTTTATAGACCTTGAAAAGGCTTTTGATCGGGTTCCACGACGCCTAATATGGCAAGCACTCAGAGCACAGTTGGTACCAGAATATTACATCAGCATCATTAAAGACATGTATGACAGTGTTGAAACTCGAGTCATCTCTCCTGCTGGTAGAAGTGATTGCTTCGAAATTAAAGTTGGGGTCCACCAGGGATCGGCCTTAAGTCCCTTACTTTTTAATATCGTCATAGACTACATCACCAAAGACCTTCAAAAACCGGCTCCATGGACAATTCTGTACGCGGATGATGTAGTTCTAATAGAGGAATCTATGCCGGAGATCCAGAACCAAATAAACAAATGGTGTACAGCCCTAGAAAACAGGGGCCTACGTATCAGCAGACACAAAACAAAGTACATGCATTGCAATTTCTCTCACACAACAAATAGCGCACTGTCACCAACTATCGATGGAGTAGCACTAAACAAGGTGGATGAATTTAATTACCTGGGATCTATTGTCAACATCAACGGGAATCCTCAAAATGATATAGAGAATAGAACAAAAGTAGGCTGGCTAAAATGGAGGTCACTTTCAGGTGTTCTTTGCGACTCTAAAATGCCAATTAAGATCAAAGGTTCAGTATATAAACGTGCAGTAAGACCAGCACTTCTATATGGGTCCGAATGTTGGGCTATGAGGAAATCGGACGAACAAGTAATGCATGTTACAGAAATGAAAATGCTGCGGTGGGCGGGGGGTGTTACACAATTGGATAAGATCAAAAATGAATATATAAGAGGTACATTTAAGGTTACAGAAATTCAAGAAAAACTACGAGAGGGTCGCCTACGTTGGTTTGGTCATGTGATGCGACGTGAGGAAGACCATATGACTCGAAGAGTGTTGACCATTGATGAGGGCAAGAAAAGAAAAGGTCGCCCACCGGTGACCTGGATGAAGACCATAAAAGATGACATGTTGACACTGGGACTCGTGCCCGAAGTGGCACAAAATCGTTCAGAATGGCGTAGGCGTATTAGGAGGGCTGACCCCAAATAGGGAGAAAGCAAGGATATAGATAGGTGTAGTCATTTTTATTTCTGGGTGTTCATCTATAGTAATGTAATGTATGTATTTGCAAAAAAAAATATGTTTATGTATGCCTGTCTATCAGTTACCTAGTTTCTATAGTACAAGCTTTGCTTAGTTTGGAACTAGATGGCTCTGTGTTAAATGTCCACGAATTTTTATTTATTTGTTTAATTCAATAATGTTTTACCCGACTGCGACAGGAAGGTAATGTTTTTCGATTGTATGTTTGTAAATTGTATGACCATTTCTTTTGCAAGTCCTACAGTTTAAACAACTGAACGGATTTTGACGTATGAGATGTTGTTGAATTCATTAAAATTTCTATAAAATACTAATTCTTCTTACAGTCAAAGTTTAAATTCAAAGTCAAATCTTAGAAAAAAGGTTTTGAAAATATTAAAAAATATGTTGATTAACTCAACCATTTCAACAAAAAACATAATACGAGTAAAGCAAGTTTTTAAAAATATAAAGATAATTTTGTAGTTCAAAAAACAAACAATTCATAATGAACACAAGAATTCATATTAGCATATACTTATGGACAAAGAATGCGATAGTAGTTCAAGCTCAAGGAATTCCGTATTAAGTAGTAGAGAATTAGATTGTTTAGTGAAAGCGATCTGTTCATTGATCAGAAATTTATATGATATTTGTACTTTGGTTTTACCCGCGGTAATTTAAAATTTGTATAAGTCAAAAGTTTATTTTCCAAACTGGCTTCTCTCGAGGCGCTTTTAGAACGTCATATACATTAACATAATAATATATTTTTTTATTTGCCACCGATTCGGAAGGCTATCTCTACCGAGAAGAACCGGCAAGAAACTCGAGTAGTTGCTCTATAAGGATGACGTACAAAAAATATAATTTTTTTATTATTTGTTGTTCATATTTATTGTGTGTTATGTTTTGTATGGAATAAACTTTCTTACTTTCAAAAAAGTTTATGGCGTCATGTGACGACACAATACCTAATTCGCGATGTTGAAATTTTTTCGTCGCTAAGCATATATACAGCTTCTAAACTTCAATTCTAAGTCCTAACGGCCAGCCAGTCCTGTGTTCAGACTCGGTAAGTTAGCAAAATGGTACAATAATCAGTAGGCCCTATAGCGAAATTGATTTCGTCAATTCATAGTTTGTTTAAGTAATTAAGGAGAATTTGACTAACAGCCTACACAGTTTTCTATATCCTATTATTATTATTATTACTAAATTCAGACAAATCTATCCATTTGCACTTACTATGATTGCATTTGCTATGTGTTCTGTCTATCCTACGTCATATAATCTGAGATAAAAATCTATCCATAATCTTTGACACATTATTGAAAACGGCCGTAGAAGATGAGAGATGACGGCTGATATGGAAGAAAAACCACATGTTATGCCGACCCCACCTAGAAAGATAAGGGCAGGAGAAAGAAGAATTAAACTTCTTCAATATTTATCCTAACAAACAAAAATAGAATTTTCGACGACGATAAAATTTCATTTCATTGTTATATTATTCGTTTTTAAATGAATAAATTCGGTATATCAAAGGATGTTCTGAGTCACAGGTCAAGATATACCGACGAACTATTTGCAGAATAGAAAAAAAAACATAAACAAACATATCCTTGTATTACGTCATAGCTTTGTGTAGTGATGTGTGGAATTATCGATAGTTTAAAAGATATAATAATTATAATTATATATGTATGTTAATTGACCACACCATAATGGCTATATATTTTTTATATAAAGATATCATTTACATAAAGGCCTTCTCTTGCTTCTTTTCTTTACCAATAATATAGCTTTCTTTGTTTGAAAGCGCCAGTCTCAGTAACTACTGGCCCGATTTGGAAAAATATATTGTATTATAGCACATTGATCGTAGATGGTTATAGGAACATTATGCTATGGAAGCTGTGCTGAACAGTTCGTCTGCTATAAATCTTTTCCTTATCCTTGCTCAGAAAAAGCACACACAAAACTCTCGTAACAGGTACCATGCCAAATAAGGGATTTTGTACAAAATAATGTTTAGCATTTACATATTTATACACCGCGTTACTATCAAGTCAGATTATAGTTAGCCACGGTCGTAAACTTTAAATATATACCTAATTGATTAGTAATAAAAAGCTAATTATTAATAATAAGCGAGGCAGATGACGACGGAGACGAAAATATCTCCGAATTTGGGATGCCCTTTGGGAACCAATAAATTAACTTTACTATTGGATCGTGCTCTAGAGTTAGTTTTATAGTTCTGCATTCCGAAAACTTAATGGTTTTGAGAACTGTTAAACCTAGTTAAACTTTATTAGAAATAAAAAGATTATCATTAAATTCTGCAACAAAATGATATTTATTAATGATGGTTAGGTTAATTGGCAGTTGGTGTTAATAAAATGAATGGAAAGTGCTAATTATAAACTGGTTAACGTTTTATATCTACTGTAATATTATAAATAGGAATCCTTTCTTTGTTTAGTTCTAGTGAATAGGCTCAAAAACTACTGGACCGATTTAAATAATTGGTTCACCAATCGAATGCTATATTGTCCATGAGTAACAAAGGCTATATATATAACATTATGCTACAGGAGCGAAGCCGCACGGATTAGCTAGTAATATATATATATTTTGGTCTCAGTTGCAAATTTGCCCTCTACCCTTTTGAGTGCACCTATAAAAAAACCAATCCATATGCATAATAACAAAGAACATGTACATATAAAACCATTTAAAACAGTGGTAAAGTAAACTGACCATCTTTTTGTAGTCCATAAACCTCGATAGTAATGCGCTAATAAACAATCGATAGTTTAGTCCGACTTTTATCGACCCAGTGATTTATACATTATCCCGATTTAGAAGAGCTTTCTATTGCGTCATTAAATAAGGTTTATTGCTATGAGTCTCATGATTGTGCATTTCTACGAAGTTATAGAAACTATTGGCTTGGACTTTATGGATATATGTATTATGGGGACTAATGAACTGGTGGGGTTCGGACGTTTGTTGGAAACTAGATGGGTAAATAATCCTACTACTATTATAAAGGCGAAAGTTTGTAAGTATGGATGTATGGATGTTTGTTACTCTTTCACGCAAAAACTACTGCACCGATTATGATGAAACTTGGTATACATACAGGTAAGGGTTCAGAATAACATATAGGCTACTTTTAATCCCGGAGTTGCCACGGGATCAGACGTTACGCGGGTGAAACCGCGGGGCGCGGCTAGTTTCAAAATGAAGCTGCTGGTTTTGATTTATTAGTTTGTAGACCGTATGAGGTATGATACTTTGAAATGAAAGGTTTTGATTTATAAATAAATCAAGATTCTCATCATACATTTTTTTTGTGTGCCGTTGAAAGTGATAGAATGTTATAATGTTATGTAACTCTAGCTGATCCGCGTGGCTTCGCTGCCGTACCATAATACCTTAATATGTTACTGGTGGATAATGTAGCTTTAGAATAGTGAGTGAATTTCCAGTATGTTTTTAGCTTATTCATTACAAACAAACAAACAAAGTTTTCCTCGTTGTATAGGCGTAGATTACATTTTCATGAATATCGTGAATCTTCTTTGAAAAATTAGTTGAATTGAATAATGAGTTTCCTGATAAAGCAAAACTCGATGCTTAAAGTCAGATTCATCGAAATTTTATGATTTCGATTTACATACAAAAGGACAACCATTGCATTGAACTAAAGATGATTGCTATTGTATATAGTCACCTATGTTCTCAATAGGAAACAAGAGAAGCCTCGTTAAATAATAATAAAACTGACATCGTACATTAAGAGCAAATACGTGTAATAGATTAAGTTAAATGCCGCGAACAATTTTATTTTGTTGATAAATGTATATTCAAGCCGTTATTCTTGGATGACAGTGGTGTTAAGTCATTAAGGTACATTGCCTCTAATACTCTTTGTTTAATGGTAACCGCTTCTTGTATCGAATGGTTCTGAGTTCGAATTCTTAGCAAATTAAAATATTATAAAGTATTTATTCATTTACAATTGTGTGTTTTGCAAGAAGATATAACAACAAGATCTGTTATACCTATCAAGTGTTTTCAAACCTATAATCATGTGTTGTTTTAACGTGAGTACTTTCCATATTAAATAAAATACTTTTTAAAGGATCTTAAACGCGGTTTACTGTACATTATTATTTAACCCGACGTTTCGAGCACTTTACAGCGAGCGTGGTCACGGGAGTCTCCCGTGTAATAAACCGCGTTTAAAATCCTTTAAAAAGTATTTTATTTAATCACCACAATAACAGAAACATTAGTTAAACCACTGAAAGTATAATCGACAAAAACTATCGACACCGCCCATCACTAGCAAGCGACACGTCTAGCACCTACGCGGATTCCTATCGCCTAGATAACCTTCGTGCCGTGACCTGAATCTACTAGACATTGTGTTGAATACTGTCATAGTACTATTATGAATTCATACTAATATCTATTTAATGGAATAAGAAAAGATAGGTTTGCAAAAAATCTTTTTGATGATCCGATTGCCGCAGTGGATGGGCCTTGCGCCGGAAGATTTAATGAAAGGAAAATATTGTTATTCTTAAAAAATATTCCAAAATATTTCGTTCGACTTTATTTTTAACCGAATTTTAAAAAAAAGGAGGAGGTTATCAATTCGACGGTATTTTTTTTTATGTATGTTACCGCATATCTCCGGCGTTTATGGACCGATTTGGAAAATTCTTTTTGCATTCGAAAGAGTAGAGTTCATGTGTGGTCCCATAGAGATTTGTTTCAAGTCTGATCATCCATGTGGAAGATATTCCAGGGAACTCCTCGAAAATCAACGGAATAAGCTCTGCGGTTAAGGTTTAATGATGTATATATCAACTGAATTGTGACTAGACGATGTGATTACCCTTCACAGGACACTAAAAAGGATAAAATAAAAATTTTTACCTAAAAATAGAACCGACTTCCGCACTCTAAAAAGTACAAAATAACGTTTGAAATTATATAGATTTCAACAAAAATGAAATAAAACGTTATTTTGTATTTTTTAGAGCGCGGAAGTCGGTTCTATTTTTTGGCAAAAAATTTTATTCATAGTTAAAGCTGTAAGGATTATTGGATTTCGGCGTATATAATATATACATACAAAATAATTAGAACATATATGTATTACCTTACTAGCCTGCACTGGCATACATTTTTAGTTTACGAGCCGCGCCGCGCGGTTTCACCCGCGTAACTTCTAATCCCGTGGCAACTTCAGGATTAAAAGTAGCATAAATGTTATTCTGAATCCTTACCTATATGTATAACAAGTTTCATCATAATCAATAAAAAAAGAGTAACAAATATACATACAACAAACTTTTTATAATATTAAAAGGATGAATGAATGAATACTCTTTATTATACACCAAAGAAAAATATAAATAAAAATCGGTACAATATGGCTTCACATTTGCAATATGCAAATAGTTACCATCTTAAATTTAACTAAATAGATAGTCATATGCAAAATGATAAAACATTACCTCATTACAGCTCGAAGGACCAACACAGTACCGTTGTATTAAACATAGTTACCTAAATAGCGGGGCTTCACACATATTTATGTAAATGCGGTACATTAGGTACAGAGGTCGTGTGTCATTGGATGCGGTAAATTGTTATGTGGCTTTATGGCTCTATGGTGCAGTGGTTAAGAATAGCTCCCCTGACCGATTTCGGCTATGGTGGCCAATCTGAAACGAGACTAGCCAGCTGCGCAGGAGATATTATAGTGCACAAGTGTACGCGCGAACACAGGTGCATTCTCTATTCCTTTACTCTCATAACCTGATGGGACGGCAGACCGACACGACCGGAGAGGGGTGTTCCAGCACCGCCAACTTCCAGACTCAGGGGAGTTACTGAGATTTCTTTGTCAGAAAAATCCCAGTAAATTTTTTTGGCCCCACACGGGATTCGAACCCGAGGCCCCTCGATCTGTAGTCAAAGATGCAACCACTAGACCAACGAGGCAGTCAGTCAGTCGCAATAGTTATACTCTTACTCATTGATTTCCTGTGGTCCAGGTAGACCCCAGGACCCCCAGGGTGACGCAGGCGTGAACAAAAAATGGGGGCCCACAAGATATTAGTAAGGGTCCACGAAAAGTAACCAGCATCAAGCTGGTAAAGCTGGTAAAGCTGGTATAGAACAAAAAATTTTTTACCTATTAATGTAGGGCCTACCTACATTATTCTAAGTACATAACTAAGTAGATAATATTTTAATAATGTAAGAAAATTGACCAGCTTTTGATAGTAAAGAACAAAAACGCAAGTTTTTACCTATTAATGTATGTCATAGGGACTACCTACTTTATTTTAAGTACATAACTAAGCAGATAATATTTTAATAATGTAAGAAAATTGACCAGCTTTTAATAGTAAAGAACAAAAATGCAAGTTTTTACCTATTAATATATGTCATAGGGCCTACCTGCATTATTCTAAGTACATAATTAGGCAGATAATATTTTTATAATGTAAGCGACTTTCACGGTACTTTAAGAATGTGGTACAAAGGAACAGGGGTCCATAGAAACCAGTAAAATTTTGAAATTAATATTGTAAATAAGTTTGGGAACTACTGCTCTAACTTAACCACTGCATCTCTACAGTTAGAGGTACCAGGTTCGAGCTGGGTGAACGAATGTGATTTTTTACACGAAATTTTGCTAGTAGGTAAGGATTTTATGATAATAAACTTATAGTACACTTATTGAAAAACCTCTATTTCTAAAGAATAACCTTCAAGCTTCAATTCATATCCATTTCATATAGGAGAAAGGAAAATTGCTCTAATACTATAGAATTGTAGATATATAATAATAACTTTTTGCCAAAAAATAGAACCGACGTCTTCACACAAAAAAGTGCCATTGTTGAAAGTCGGTTAAAACAAAAACTCAAAAAGAGAATATTCTTTAATTTAAAAAATAAAATCTGCATTCAAATATTTCCAAAAATTCGCAGTTTAAGTTTTAATAAAATCCCTTATTTTTTTCTTTTTTTTGGAGATAAACGCTGCATAGAAATTTTCGTCAATGGACTGTATATATTCTTTTATTAAATTAGGCAATAACATTTATGTTTTCGTCTTTCGAATTATCTTTACCTATAATTTGCATACTCTACGCATAAATCATTTACTATGTTAATAGCAGAGATAAAATACACAACAAAAATAAAGTTCAACAATCTCGCAGTAAAATTATGAAAAAATAATTAAAAAGCAGGGCTTAATGTATTCTAAACGCATACACGTACGACCATAAAAATTGTCCACAATGTAACTGGTTTTATAGACGATTAATTGTCGTTTTTGTTTCATCATGCGTATATTTATATAGAAAAAAGGCTAAGTGGTCGTTCAGGGCTGTATTTTACTCTTGTAGTCGTAAAACTATGCTTATTTGCATTTTATTGGTGGGTCGTTTTTTTTTGCAATGCATTGTAATTCAGTGGCTTGTAGTGTACTATTGATATTGTTTAACAGCCGTTTTCAATAATATATCAAAGATTATGGATAGATAGTAATCTTAGATTAAATGACATTGGATTGTCAAAAGTCATAACAAAGGCTATCCGTCGACAGCATATTGAAATCAAAGTAAGTGCAAATATGTCAGATTATATGACAATAGATAGACAAAAGTCATAGCAAATGTATCCGTGGTTAGGATATTGTAATCAAAGCAAATGCAAATAGATAGATTTGTCTGACTTTAGTAAGCAAAACAACGGATAGACAGAATATTGAAAACGGCCGTTAGTGGTATTCTTGGATAGTTATGGCTGATTATAGCATAAAATATGTACAGAAGTCCACCTCGTGTTACCTTGCTTTTCATACCTATAATAGCTCTCCTGACCGATTTCGGCCATGGTGGCCAATCTCAACAGAGACTTGCCAATTGCACAGGACCGTGATTACGACCGAAAAAACACGTTTATTGTTCGGCTTCCCCCTTAATTTCTTATATTTTGTATTTGTTGTTATAGCGACGACGAAAATACATAATTTGTGAAAATTTCAGCTATTAAACTATCACGGTTCACGAGATTCAGTCTGGTGATAGACAGACAGACAGCGGAGGCTTAGTATAGATGCCATCCACGACGATGCGTCCCTCCAATTTTTGAATTTGGAAATATTTTACTATGATTGCAATACTTTGTCATGATTAGTCTATTTTAAATAAAATCCTTTAAAAAGTATTTTATTTAAAATGGAAAGTACTCGCGTTAAAACAAACACAAGATTATACTATTATTAGTATATTAATCTTAGTGTGCACACATGGTTAATGAATGTGTATATATATAATAGGGTCCCGTTTTTATCTTGGGGGTAGAACCCCTAAAAATAACACAGAACAAGAACACACTTTTAATTTAATACTAGATAGGTCATTCGGTTTCGCCCGCATAGCAGAATAATGCGTTGATAGGTACTATGACTGGAAGAGGAAGGGAGTTAGCTGAAGATATGAGTGAGAAAGGTGTAACTAAGGAGATTACGGTTGATAGAGGAGTATAGCTGATAGTAGGATAAGGGCAGGAGAAAGAGAGACAGATAGCTTAGTAACAGTGTCCCGTTTTTACCTGTTACTTACGGAACTCTAAAAAGCAATACCAGTATTAAAATAGCAGTAAGCGTGTTGTAACAGTGACTCCTAAACGGGCAGACAAACTAGTTGGGCTAGATCTAGACATACGCCACACTTGACTAGCGCAAGGCATTTGATATTAACGCCTTATAGCTTTTGCCCGTGACTTCAGAATAGAATAGAATAGAATAGAAAACAATTATTCCCAAAATACACCTGCTATTAATTTTATTTAATTTAAATTGTCCTATCATCATCAATTTCAAAGTTAGTGTAGTTTAGTGCAGATTTTTAATCAAATAAGAACGAAGACAGTTACGATATTTTAAAAAGCTACTACCAGTAATGTTTACTAACTACTACCAATTTTATTCCGTCAGCACCGTATTATCTAAGGAGAGAATAGGAGACTTCACATATATCCTCATATGAAATCATTTTAAGTGATTATTGAAAGATGAAAGGAAAATAAAAAAAATATTGGGACACTCAATTTTACATAGAGGCACAAATTACAAACAACACGGAATAGTAAATATTTAGGTTAGAATTAGTGGATTCACCACATTGAGCCCTATGATGTGTAATCTACTTTTCTGTAAAGTTTCATCCAGATCTATTTAGTATTTTTGCGAGAAAATGTAACAAACATTTATACATCGAAATTTCTACTGTCTGGGTGTATATCTATCTATAGTATGTATGTATCTATACATATAATAAAACAGTAACCGAACCATTTCTGTACATTGAATATTTTTCAAAAACAGTAATTGATATGTAACATGTATGTTCTACAGATACCAAATCCATGGTTAGAATTTTTTTTTCTGTTTGTCTGTTTGTCTGTTTATCTGTTTGTCTGTTTGTCTGTTTGTCTGTTTATCTGTTTGTATGTTCGTCAATCGCGTAATAACCGCTGGGTAGTTTTTGATTAAATTTCACATGCTGATAGATCAATATTAGGTGCAAATTATAGGCTAGACATTTTATTTGAAAAAAAAAAATTTTTAGGGGTGGCTCTCCATATGTAAACGGAGGGTAAAAAAATAAATTCGCGAATACATCATTAAATTTGATGTCATTAGATAGGTCTATAAAAATGAAATGAAGGTTTCTAAATGCGTTTTTTGCTAAATTAAATATTTTTTGAGATATATGCTTCTAAAGTCGCGAAAATGTCATACCACCTGACAATGTGAGATTTTGGTTGCCTTGCGGTCATGTCTTTTTATTAGGGATGAAACGGATAGTGGTTTGGCCGGATACAGGATATCGGATATCCGGCTAGCTACACGGCCGGATAGCCGGATATCCGGTGGCCGGATATTCGGTCGCTTATCGCGTTACAACTTGTTTGAATATATGCGCGCGCGACAATTTCTGCCATTATTCATATACAAATAATAATTTGTGGCAAAAAATAGAACCGACTTCATCACTCTGAAAAGTAGAAATTAATCTTTATTTTTGTTTCAATCTATACAAAGTCAGTGCTTGTATCTATTTTCAATTTAACAAAAAAAGTTATTTTCTACTTTTTAGAGTGAGGAAGTCGGTTCTATGTTTTTGCAAAAAGCTATTATTTTTCCCTTTTTAGTGACCTGTGAAGAGTAATCACATTATCTAGTCACAATTCAGTATCAGAGTTAGAGTTTAACGGGTATATGCATCATTAAACCTTAACCACAGAGCTTACTTATCCTGTTGATTTTCGGGAGATCCGTGGAATATCTTCCACATGGATTATATTGCATATCCGCAACTAAACCCAAATCTCACCCGGCCACGAGGTATTAGCAGCGTATATCGTCTTTGGCAGCGAATATCTCGTAAAATATTTATTTTATCCAAAAAAATATTTAGAAACCTCTATTTTATTTTTAAAGACCTATCCAATGACACCTCATTTAATGATACATTAGCGATTTATATTTTTTTTACCCTACGGTTACTGGTATGGTGAGCCACTCTCAATTTTTTTTCAAATCAAATATAGCCTATAAGTTGCACCTGATATTGTTCTATCAGCGTATGAAATTTTATCAAATTCTGCTTAGTACTTTTTACGTGACTAACGAATATACAAACAGACAAACAGAATAAAAATCTATCCATGGTTTTGGTGTCTATAGCACATACATATTGCATACCAATTACTCTTTCTGAAAAATATTCAATGTACAGAAATGGTTTGATTACTGTTTAATTATATGTATAGATTTGCTTTGTGTAAAATAATCAATTACTAATATTATAAATTGGAAAGTAACTCTATCTGCCGGTCTGTACGCTTTCACGCCTAAACTACAGTACCGATTTTGATGAAATTTGATACGGAAATAGATTAGACAACGAGAAACGATATAGTTTTAGAAAATTTTGTGTTTCCACAGAAAAGAGCGATATAGACGAGTTTAGGGCGTAAAGAATTCAGCGCGAACGGTGTCGCGGGAAACATCTTTTGACATATACATTTATTAATTTTATTATCCGGTATCCGGCCGGATAGTGCACTACTATCCGGTATCCGTCCGGATAATGAAAATAGGGCCGGATAGGCCGGATACAGGATAGTTACCGGATATCCGTTTCATCTCTACTTTTTATACTCTTTATGTATAGATACTGTAGAAACACTCAATAAATTCTCAAAAACAAACTGCTACAATTTTCTGTATTTGGAAGAGGCACGCGCACTGTGAGATTTTGATGAATTTCCATTTTAAATTTCTATTATATTCCATATTCAATTTCCATAGAAAATTATAAAAGACACTATAGACATGCATATAATTATCAGCGGTCCTTCGACCGTCATTTTTCTAAACTTTTGTCGTGCGCCTCTAAAAAATACAGAAATTAGTAGCCCACGCGTGCGAAGCCGCGGGCGGAAAGCTAGTTTACAAATAAAAATGTATGTTTAAGTATGTCTATCAGTTATGTAGTTTCCAAAGTACAAGCTTTTTAGTTTGGGACTAGATGTTAATGTCCCTGAATATTTTTTCATTTAATTTATGTATTGTTTACAAACAATCGCACTCGGTTCTTGTGTATTAAATTTTTACATTTTTATCTATATCCCATTAATATTTTTTTTATAATATTATACATACCTTCAATTGGTCAAGCTCATAAGGACATCTGTAACAAAAATAATGTTATTAAATATTTTATTATAATTCAGGTTTCTTATTATTTAATTACTTAATTAGCGGTTCTAAGTTGGATTTACTTTTTTATTCAAACCGTTGTAGGCCACCCTAATGAAATAAAATAAAATAATTAGAATATATTGTAATAAAAATTGTAGTACCTAAAAATATCGCGATCTTGTTGAAAAATTGGCCAAGTGCGAGTCGGCCTCCTAACCCTCTTCACGATATACTATAATAAGAAATAATTTTGAAATCCATTCGACAGTTACGAAAATCATCGCATTTTAACACGGTTTTATAACTTGTAATATAACTTCACCGTAAATATCATTGTAACAATTAGTTCCGCCATACTTTTTTCATCATTTCGCACCATTTCCGTTTTAAATACAATTACATACTCGTAGGTGTTTTTTCCCTAAATCAAGTGGATCGTAACGAAATTTCATAAATAAAATTAAATTTATGTTTAGTAACGGCCATTTTCAATAATGTATCAATGATTATGGATAGATTGTTATGTCAGATTATATGACAATAGATTGACAAAAGTCATAGCAAATGTACCCGTCGTTAGGATATTGAAATCAAAGTAAGTGCAAATAGATAGATTTGTCTGACTTTTGAAAGCAAAACAAGGGATAGATAGAATATTGAAAACGGCCGTAAATAGAGCGTTGATTTTTGTATAAACAAGAGGTGTCAAAATGCCTATATTGTTTTTCGTACCATATTAAAAATGGCCGTCCATTTTTAACAGACTTCCAAACAAAGGAGGGGGCTCGTTATAAAAATAATTTGTATGTATGATACCGCATATCTCTGGTATTTATAGACCTATTTGGAAAATTATTTTTGCACTCGAAAGAGTAGAGTGGTTGCATAGAAATTTGGCAAGATTCTGATCATCCATGTGAAAGATATTCCAAAAAACTCTTCGGTAAAGTTTTAAAGATGTATATACCCACTTAACTCTGACTCTGAGACTAAATTGTTAAAGGCAAAATGTTATTAGTAAAGTTAAAAAAAAAAACCTATATTCCTCTGTCCTTATTATTTAACAAGCTGTTTCACTTGGCTGTGCTCCCGTAGTATTATGTTATACAGCCTTCCTCGATTAATGGTCTATCTAATATAAAAATGTTAAATCGGCCCAGTACTTCCTTACATTAGCGTATTCAATCTAACAATTCAGCTTTATATTACAAGCATAGATATACCAATTTGAAACACCTAAGTAATACAGATCTATGGTATAAAAAGAAAGAAAAAAGATTGATATTTGTGAGTAATTGTATCATAGCATAAATAGCCCATTTACCATAATTCTCAAGTATATTGTTTCGAATAAAAACGGGTTCCCGGATCTATATATAAAGTTGGTGTTAAACGAAAATGTGTTCTATTTTTAATGGTTACGGTTGAAATTCAGTTGTTTTGTATCGCATAGGGGTGGTTACCGATGCGTGACGTCATTTTATAAAGTCGTTCAAAAAAGATACATATGTCATTGAACTGTATGGGTTGAGGAAATTCGAAGATTATCGTTCCTATAAAAAGCCTTGTAGGAAATCTTTACCGACAATAAGACAGTAACGAAATTTGTAAGTTCGTATGATTTTTTTGTGAAGTAAATGCTATAGTTAATTAAAATGTCCTTTATTAAAATAGAGAAATACTTATTAAATATTCTCTTCTATTTGTCTTTGTCTAGCTTTTTAGTAACAACAACTGTACTTATAATTGCTTATAGAGTCGTTAAAAGTAAAACACAAAATTATAATAAGCTTTTCAAAAATATAAGGAAAATGTAAGTTTGTAATTAGAGGCTTCTGTGAACCTACTAGTCTTCTACCATTATATCTTATATGATTAAATAAACTAGCTTTTTCCCGCGGCTTCTCCCCCACTATGTACCGTTCCCGAGGAATTTCCGGGAATAAAATTCTACCATTTTTTCTCCTGGTCCTAAGCTATCTCTTTACAAATTTTCTGCCGAATTGGTTCAACAGATCTCGAGTTATATAAGTGTTGTAACATACCGTCTTTGTTGAGTATATAAGTTCATTTCCTTAGAAGATTTAGAAGCAATACATACAGGTGACCAATTCAACTAATGTGATTAGGCTTAAAAGAAGCCAAGTAATGCGGTATTATATAATGAGAAAGGACAATGTCACATTAATCTAGGGTTGTCTCTTACTGATATTTATTTAATAAGATACTTATATATTCAATAAAAGATGAGTGAGCAATCGTATAAATAGTTGTATTAAGACGGTTTATACTTGCTTGGAAACCCTTACTGATGCAATCGTGTTTCAACAATACAGTTTCAAGTGAACCCTAAAACATTATCAGTAGTTTTTGTACACAGACGATCTTCAATATAAGTGACGTTCCTGTACCACCATTCTTTCTCGGGTTTCAAAGAATCTCTGTACATATAATCTACACTATTGTTATAAAGAGGAAAACTTTGTTTGTTTGTAATGAATAGGCTCAAAAACTACTACCGATTTTAAAAATTTCACCTGAAAGCTACATGATCTACGAGTAACATAGACTATATTTTATAGGGAGGGAGCGAACTCGTGCGAATCAGTTAGACATAATAATATTATCTATACTCTTTACTTATATTATAAAGAGGAAAGATTTGTTTTTTTGGAAATGATATGAATAGGCTCTCTAACTACTGGAACTATTTGAAAAAAAGCTTTTACTTTTGGATTCTTACATTATTTAACATAAGCTATATAACTGATGAAAGAAAGAAAATTAGTTTATTTTTAAAAAATCTTACCACAACAACACAGACATTACCATATGTATATATATATATACAACTCAAAATACATTAATAAGAACGATGAACTATACAACATTATGGTACAGAAGCGAAATAAACGGTTGTTTTTTTTTAAAGTCGCAAGTATCAACCCTACCTTCAACGGACGTCCGCCGACCCATCGCCCATGACAATCGTATAGTTTTCTCATTAATTTTATAATTTACGTGAGCCCATATATTTATGTCTAGACGATACGTGACTTATATGTGTGGAAAGGTTATTGACATTGTATTTGTTTTTAATTAAGCTTGTTATACAGGGTGAATTTTTTTGATAAATTATTTATTCAAGAAGGTACAAAGCACGGAGTAGAAGTACATAGTTTTGAAAAAAATATAATAATAATGTAATGTACTTGAAGGAAAGTACTCTAAATGCAGAATAAAAAATATTACTTGACGTAAGTATTGAGTGTTAACTATAACTTATATGTATTTACTAAAAAAAGTATGTTTAAGTATGTCTATGAGTTGTTTAGTTTCCATAGTACAAGCTTTACTTAGTTTAGGACTAGGTAGCGTTATGTTAAATGTCCGAGAATATTTATTTATTTACGAGTATGTTAGTTCTTATAAAAGTAAATAAGCGCCTTGCAATTCAAGGTTTTATAAACCGGTACTTTTTATGATATTAAATTCGCGAAAGGCAATTCATTTTATGATTTAATAATTCAACATTTTTACTTTTCATTTTATTTAACTAATAAAAACTGTTAGCATATTAAAATGCTTATATGTGTATAAAATGCGTTAAAAAGAAAACTAACATGTCAACAAAAATCTTATTTATAAGTGGGTTGCTCTGAGCTAGACCTCGTGTTGTAATGTATAAATCAAGACTTTTCATTTGATACCATACTCAGCCTATTTGACCCCCTCTTATTTTCATTGCCCCTCTACCACCGAATTTTTGTATTTTCATTCTTTTGTCTAAACTATACGTCTATGAAATTTAATCAAGATCAGAACAATACTCAAGTTATCGTTGGACAAAGTTTTTCATAGTTACAAACATACAATCGCCCGGCCATCTTGACAATGAGACCTCGATCAGTCAAAAATAATTATAAATACAAAAGAATAAAAACTAGAAAGAGTATTTTCTTGTGTTTGTTTTAACGCGAGTACTTTCATATTAAGTAAAATACTTTTTAAAGGATTTTAAACGCGGTTTATTGCGGTTGACCACGCTCGTTGTAAAGTGCTTGAAACTTCGGGTTATAATTATTATGTAAAATAATGTATAATAAATCGCGTTTTTTTAATAAAATTATTTTTAAAGTATTGTTTTTTAAGAAGAAAGAGATCAGCAATTGCTGTTATAGATTCGCAGCGCTGATTATCAGCAGTCTTTTATAAAGAAACTCAAACAGCGGCACATAGAAAACGAAATAAACCAAAATTCCTTCGTAAAGGTGCTAAGTGGTGGTAAGGAAGGCTTTGTCCGTGTAAGTGTGACTCAAATTACTTGAGCACACCGCGGTTAAGAACTAACACTTGAACTTCATTTGTTTGTTTGGGTCAGCGGTTCTCAACCTTTTTAGTGTAGAAAAAAAATAAAGAAAGAAAAAAAGAAAGAAATCTTATCTTTCTTCAATTTTATTCTTGTGTATTGTGTAATTTGTAACTGTTATTTATGTATTGAATTAAAGACTTTTTTACACTATTTCCACTATTTATTATTCAGTAGACTACCTGATGATGAATTCTCGAAACCGGTTGTAATTAAATAATGTTTTTAAAATAAATACTGGAAATAGTGTAAAAAAGTCTTTAATTCAATACTTAAAATGCATTTCCACCAAGAAGTCACAATACAATCTATCAATTATGTTATTTATGTATCTAGATTGTGTGTCGAAATAAATGTTTTTTCTTTATTTCTTTCTTTCTTAAAACATTTATTTCGAAGCATAGTCCTACTAATATCAAAATTATAAAACAATAATTGTATTTATACTTCCTTAGTAAGCTGCAGTGTGTTTTTGCTATTTAATTTTAGTTTAGTAGTGGTTGCTTATAATTATGAGAACACTAAAAGTCTATTATTAATATTTCATAAAAATTTCTTACTCGTTATTTGTGTATATAATATTGGTGATCCTTAAGAATGAATAAAAATATTAAAAATGTGAGGATTTTGAATAATAACGCCGCAACTAGGTACTGAACAGATTATTTTGTTCCGATTTTCAATCGGATTCGCATTTGTGAATAGGTTCTATGATAAAAGATAGGTAAAATAATAGGTATAAACCGCGTTTGAAATCCTTTAAAAAGTATTTTATTTAAAATGGAAAGTACTCGCGTTAAAACAAACACAAGATTATACTAAAAGATAGGTTCTAGAATAGTGCTAGGATCGATCTACGTTCCCTATTTAATTTAATAAAATTAGTATTAATATTAAATACTAGCTTTTGCCCGCGGCTTCGCTCGCGTAGAATACAAAATGAACATAGTTGTCATATAAAAAATATGACATTAATTATATGTATTTAATTTAACGCTCATTTATACAACTTTAAAATTAAATCTTAACGTATAAATATATTTTATCTATGTACATTGCTACTATTTTATATATAAGTTTATTATTTATATTATAAGTATATTTTTTTATTTATTTATATATATTTTTTTTCATTTACATTTTGTTTTCTACTCAGTTATGCACATCGTCTATTCTTTTCATTAATTAACTTTTCCTATATCCAAAGGCTGTCTAAAAGGCATTAATTCCTATAAAAAGATATGTTCAGTTTACTAAAAAAAATAGAACAATTATTGAATCTTAAAACCAAATAAAAATCTAAGATAAATTCCAAAACCTAAACGACGTATAAACAAAAAACTTCTTTTTATTTATAGTCTCTAAGTCAGAAAATATCTAAAAAATATGTCCATACAATAAATAAGCTCAAATCAAAACAAAAATCTGAGGCTTATCTAAAAAATCTAAACAAAATATTAACGAAAAACTGTTTTGTTATAATATGTTGCCTATAGGATGTGGTAAGTAGGTGTTATCTTTGCCGATTCCAACCTCCTTAGATACCAATTCATAAAGAAATAAAGAAATGATAGAACAATGGAACCTAAAACAAAACAAAAAATCATTTAAGATATAACCCAAAATAAAAACAATAAGAATAGTCTAACGAATTAATGATGAAATATTCCTAAGTTAGATTTTACACATTTAAGAGCACAATCGACACAACACTCAATTAGATTCTATTAT
>LQNK01000414.1:11805-32062 GCA_001586405.1 Phoebis sennae
TCTCACTTTGTAATGAAATGCTTGCTCAGATACCAGACGCCGACATTTTTTATGATAAAGAAAGTGGATTTAAAAATCAGCAATCCACTTTCTTAGTTACATGATAAGGTTTTAGTTAAAGTTAGTTATTTAAGTTAGTTTATAAGATTTAGTTGTAACGCATTGGGGACTCCCCTGTAATGTTACCACTTGTAAATAAATAAATAAATAAATAAATTTAACAACATTTTGTCATAAGCTGTGATTAGTTCCAAAACCGCTATCCGCTTATAACTCAAACCGCGTCTATCAAATAGCAGCGGAAGTCCGCACAAAGCTTACGACTGCGGACAATAGTGGGCGCTTCCTCGATACCCGCACGCTCACAAAGGTGGCCTGGAGCATACTGATCGCCCTGATATGTGGCGACTGAAATTTGTTAATGAAAATCTCTGTCGCTTATGTAACATGTATTTACATAGGGAAGATACAGACGGTCTCAAATTGGAAATGAACTCTTCCTCGATATTCGCACGCTAAGAAAGGCTGGAGCACTGATATGTGGGGACTGAAATTTGTTAATTAAATCTCTGTCGCTTATGTAACACATGCATTTACATAGGGATACAGTACATAGATATAGACGGTCTTCCATTGCAAATGAATTCTTTCTCGATATTCGCACGCTCAGAAAGGCTGGAGCACTGATATATGGCGACTGAAATTTGTTAATGAAAATCTCTGTCGCTTATGTAACACATGCATTTACATAGGGATACAGTACATAGATATAGACGGTCTTACATTGGAAAGGAATTTTTTCTCGATATTCGTACGCTGAGAAAGGCTGGAGCGCTGATATGTAGGGACTGAAATTTGTTAATGAAAATCTCTGTCGCTCATGTAACACATGTATTTACATAGGGAAGATACAGACACGGTGTTACATTGGATATGAATTCTTCGATATTCTCACAAAATTTGGGGCAAACTGATCGCATATCAATTCCTCAATATTCACACGCTCATAAAGAACGAAGTAAACTGATAGCACTGATATGTGGGGACGGCAATTTGTTAATGAAAATCTCTGTCACTTATGTAACACATGTATTTACGTAGATGCAGATGGTCTTACATTGGATATGAATTCTTCCATATTTGCACGCTTAGGATGTTTGGAGCGAACTGATAGCATTGATATATGAGTAATTAAATTTGTTCCTGAAAATCTCTGACGCTTATGTAGCACATAGGGAGGATACAGACCGTCTTACATTGAATAATTCTTCGATATTCTCACAAAGATTGGAGCAAACTGATATCACTGGTGTGGGCACTGAAATTTGATAATGAAAGTCTCTGTCGCTTATGTAGCACATATTACATACAGAGAATATAAAAAAATAAAAAAAAAATAAAAATGTCTTTATTGCAGTAATAAGTGTACAGGAAATCATAGAGATATGTAACTTAGAGTAGGTACAGTTCGAATAGCGTGCAGGTGAGACCCAAACTGACGATAGTCTGTATCTTGGGCCTCAATATAGTAACGGTCTTATTGGAATGGAATTCTTACTTGATACCCGCACGCTCATGCGATGCAGAGATGATTCTGGAATATTCTAATCATATTGATAACTAGCTTTCCGCCCGCGGCTTCGCCCGCGTGGACTACAAATTTCTGTCCTTTGTGATTTTCGAAGTAGAGGTGGTATGACAATTTTTAAGGTTTAGAAACGTACGTTTGTATAAATATATCTCGTAAAGATTTAAGTTCAAAGTATATCCTACATTAAATATAACAAAAGTGTCACTGTTCAGTTTTATATAATTCTAATAATTCTATTTTATTTTTTTTGCAAAATATTGACATTTTGGAAATCTGTCGTGTACTCTCAGAATAAAAGAGTTGATCTTTCCATGGATTTAACACATATTTGCTTATGGACGCAAATAATATCTTCTACATGTTGGTTAGTCTTTGTTATGATTAGCCGCCATGATCGTAATCTGCTTTCGAGATCAAGAGAAGGCTACATTTATCAATAAAAAGTGCTTTAAATAACACTTAAAATATTTAATTTAATATACCTACGCGCATTGATGATATGTTTTGATGGATCACTTTGAACCCTCATATCTTTTTTATTTGTTAACCGATTTAAATGAAATAAACACTAAAAGCTTCGGGGGTCTAGCCGTAATACATAATCGAAAACCGTATTTAAATCGTTTAAGCCGTTTCGAAGTTCACTGCGTACAAACGCCCGACAAACAGACAAACAGACAAAAATTCTAAAAATAATTGTTTTGAGTTTTGAATCATAAATGAAACACGAAACACAATTTTTTTCTTGAAAATATTAAATGTACAGACACGGCTAGTCTACGATTTTATTATATGTATATATATGTCGGAACTAAAATTTGTTAATAAAAATCTATATCGCTTATATACCACATGCATTTAGACTGTTTACATTTCATAGTCTCAAATTACTAACAAATAATGTTAAAGATAGTTCCCTGATTCCCTGAAGAGGAAAATTCTATGAAAATCCACTTATTCTATACCTCAATAATAATAACTACTTCATATTCTTTTACAATGGTATAAGGAATACGTGAAGGAAACTCAGGAAAATGGAATTTGTCATTACATTTTTCAACAAATAATTATTAAATTTTCGAATTAATAATGATTAGAAACTTATCAAGTAGTAGTTTAGTTTCAAATTTTCCATAAATTATGGCTGGCGAAATATGGATCAAGGTGCAGAAAAGCGAGAATATTGCTTCGCTTACCCTCAACCCTTTCAGAGTGCACTATGCATAAATCTCTTTATTAGAGTTATGATCAACCGAGAAACAGGTATTTGGCGTGCTTGTTCAGACAATTTGCTTTGTTTGTGAATTGAAGCTATCCTTTTTGATAATTCAGCTCGTACAATGACCAGCATGATGCTGAGGTTGGACCTCTTTGTGGCAGTTGTGTGTATTATTTTTTTTTCTTTATTTCTAAATCACCATGTAAGAACATATTTTTTTCAAATAAAACTTTTTTCTTCTTCCCTACACTTTTTGAAGCAAAGTTAATTTCTACATTCGATAATCGATTGTTTTTTAGAACAAGAATGACATGAGGCCTTCTTAACCGGGAAACCCAAAATTTCTTCAAATCACTGAATCAATTTCTCCATTTAAATTTAGCGCAGCAAAAGATTTAAAGCCAGAATTAAACCAATAAAGCCGTCGATGATTATGCAATAACTTTAATTTAATATCTCGATACTAATCTCTGCTATTTTTACAAAACTATAAGACCTCATAAATAAATAAATAAATATTCTTGGACATGTAACACAACGCCATCTAGTCCCAAACTAAGCAAAGCTTGTACTATGGGTACTCGATAACTGATAGACATACTTAAACATACTTTTTTTTTGTAAATACATACATACTATAGATAAATTAACACCCAGATAGTAGAAAATTACAATGTTCATCACATCATAATTTTCTGCTCGTGGGGATCGAACCCACACCCTCCGGCGCAATAGACCATTGCTGAACCACTGCGCCAATCGGACCGTCATTATCTCAAATTTTTCACCAACAAATCTGTTGTTTCTATCGAGTTTTCAAAATCCCCACAAAAGTAATTTCGCTGATGTAACCACGGGAAACACCTATCAATATTCAATAAAACCTCGCACGCCTAAACCATTTACGCATTCTATGAATTCTAAACCATTGTTGTGGCATTCGTTATTAAAACCAATCTATGAAAGCCTTTAATTTGTGTATTGTCCATAAAACTTCGCATAACGCTTAACATTTTATGAACTACTTCCAGTTTGTTGATTAAATGGAAAAGCTCTTGAAAAACTTTACATAAATAATGAGACTTTAACATGAAAATAGTCTTAGATGTAGTGATATTTTGCATGCCTTATGAGTAGTATTTATGTGGCGATCGGAAACTTAGTATGTCAATTTCTTTTTGTTCCATTAAGGCAGAAAATTCGACTCATGATTTTTAGTTCAGTCGTTTCATTGTTGTTGTGATCTATTCATACTAGCAATGAATTCTTAACTCTAAAGTAAAATTGGACATATTTGAGAACCATCCCATAAAATTCAAAAATTTTGAACAAATTGCTCTTAGAAAAACAAATAATGATTTCTAATGGTGGTAATGTTGTGTACACATTTTTGTGGGTCATTGATACGCAGCTTATATTATCATGTTATTTTATGAAAATTTATATCAATGACTGTTATGTATGTCGAAAAAAAACATAGAATAAAATAAATAAATTGGTCTATATGATGTTTTTCCACAAAATAGCTTCAAAACCATCTGGATAATGCACCGCAGTCCCCTGACCACAAATAGTGAAGACGTTAGAGATTCCATCAAACATTCGCTAACATAATATTCGTGCTTCGGACTCCAGACCGCAGCCGCATCGACTTGGAAAGGCGGTCTACCCATTCCTAAAATAACATCATACATTATCAAGGAATTGACTGAATTGTTAGTATCAACTACCAAACTATTATTTTTTTTATTATTATTTGTTGTTCATATTAATTGTGTGTGTTTAGTAAGGAATAAACTTTCTTTCTTGTTCTTTCTTTCTTTAATAGAAGTATTAGATATTTTATTTCAGTACTGTCTTTACCAGGGTTTCCGATCTATTCTTGGTCAAGCACCACTTTTGTAATATTATTGTTTTAAATAATTTTAAAGTTCTAATATTATTGTTGTCAACAAAATTTCAAAATATTTAGCATGGATGCATACTGTTATATAAAACATTTAAGTTGCGTCGCCAAAAAATAGTAATAATTTAATTTATAGTTACGTCATCCTAGTAATACAATAAATGTGAAAGTTTGTGAGGATGTATGTGTCTATGTATGTATGTTTGTTTCTCTTTCACGCAAAACTATTGACCCGATTGTGATGAAACTTCGTATTCATATAGGTAAGGATCCAGACTAACATATAGACTATTCCTAATCCCGGTTCTGATTTTCCCGAGATCAGAACTTGGATACGCGGGTGAAACCGCGGGTGACTAGTTCTTCACAATTGCTTTTAGTATTATAAAGGATGATAATGATAGTAGGCCATTATTCAATAGGCTATATTTAAGAAACGCATTATATTTTATACAAAAGAACACATTTGCTTGAGTATACAAGCCATTGGTTAAGACGTCAGGAATCCATTAATATTCGTCTACAAGTACCCGCATGTTTTGTGCTTAGATACGGAATATTAAAAACATGTTAATCTATTAAGAGGGTTTTACATTGTATTAAAGCTAAAAAATAAATACATTTTAAAATTTGTATGATAATAGACTCGATGAAAAAGTTATATGGATATAGTATGTACTTGGTACAACCTACTAATATTATAAATGCTAAATAAAAGTTTGTGAGGATGTATGTGTTTGTTACTTCATGCAAAATCTACTGAACCGTTTGTAATAAAACTTGGTATAAATATAGGTTAGGTTTAATACAAGGTAGATTCTATTCTACCTTGTATTACAAGATAATGTCAAATAAAAGTCAAGCAATATTTGTTAAATGAGTAAAATAAAAAATAGTTGTGATTTGCTCTGTATCACTATTAATCTCTAACAACCTTGATCTTATTAGATGTTCATTTAATTAAGGCTGTATTGCTGACGTTATTTCTAACTAATTGACCGAGCGAAGCGAGGTCTCAGAGTCGAGATGGCCGGGCGGTTGTATGTTTGTATGTTTGTATTTTTGTATGTTTGTATGTTTGTATGTTTGTATGTTTGTATGTAAGTATGAAAAACTTTGTCCGACGATAACTTAAGTATCGTTTATCCGATCTTGATAAAATTTCATAGGCGTATAGTTTAGACAAAAGAAAATGTCGAGTTCGAAGATGAGCGTAATCGGTGGGGGGGGGTAAAGAAGATAGGGGGGATAAACAGTTAAATGTTTGTAGGACGATATCAGCAATATGAATATACCCGAGTGTGGTATCAAATGAAAGGTCAATATATGCACATAACATAACAAGTATTAAATTATTTTTATTATAAACCGTTTTCAAAACATAAGTAAAATAAATAAAAAATAAATTTGAATCGACGCCATCTATTGTCATATTTACAGATTATTATTATGAATCGTTCGTTTCTCAAACATGAATAATACTCAATAAAATACAGATTTTATAAAAGTTAACGTACGCTAACTTATAAATATTGTATTTGAACATTATAAATAGTTCTTATGAGGTAAATTTTAAAATAACACAATTAAAAATTACTACGCACGAAGATTCCTTAGTTCCCACGCCATCTACTGGAAGTGACGTATATTATTATAACGATTGACAAAACACCAACATAATAGCCCCAGGTGGCCCCTTTTTAATGAATTTAGTTCTATATATTTTAATTTCATAAATTTTAATTTTCATTAAAGTATTTAAAATCGTATTGTTGTAAATTTCAAAATTGAATATTGAATTGAATTCCGTTCCGATAATTAACGGTTCGATTCACTTAACTGTTGATGGTTTCTGTCTAAAAAGGATGATAGTTGTATTATTTTTTTTATATTTAACGACGATCGATGTTAACTATGCCACGAAAAAAATAACATTATAAAAATCCGCGTTTATTATATTAAGAACTAAACGTGCTCAACGTGATATTTAAAAAATACAGATGGCGCTACGAGGCTTCCGATTGGCGCTATAGTTATTTTTTTTCAATCGATGCAATTTCTTTTTATCAAATTGATTTAATGGTCATCCATTGATAAAACAATGGTTGAATGATCTTGCTCTATAGCAAACCGCGTTTAAAATCCTATAACAAGTATTTTATTTAAAACAATGGTTATGGTTATTATATGATGATCATACTTCGCTTTTACCAATAACTACCTATTCATATAGTGATTAGTGATTTAAGACTGAATTGCTAAATGCATATCTAATTTTTCTAAATACTGTAAATTTGCGATAAAGTATTGCGTTAGGTTAGGTTAGGTTACAACTTACAATCCTTCGTCTTTTTTCTTTAAAATTCTAATTCAATGAAAGAAGAAAAATTATAACTTTATTATTATTGTATAACATTTAATTTCGGACGATGTATCCGTCCTCCATCGTCAATGACGTCCGCGTATGCGTCTGCCGATGTGTAGAGGGGCTTTGGTGTGTCAAATGTAAGGCCTCGATTAAAATAAACATTACAACGCAAGGTCCAGCTCGGGGCGAGCCACTAGTTACATTTAGTACAATAAAAGTATTTCTTGTACACAGATTACAGAATAAAAGGCAGATGGACGGTTCCGAAGACTCGAGTGACGCTAACTACTCGTACGTACACGTGCATCTGTGTGAGTGAAATATGAAAATACGAAGCCTCCTGACGTGTTCTGTCAAACTAGACGAACATTTTTGTATTTACTTTTGAAATTTATATTTGCTTTTCGACGTCACTCGAGTTTTTCTGAATACTCCATCTGCCTTTTTTCTCTAATCTGTGATCTTGTACAATAAAACAAATAAATATCATATAAAATCAAATAATGCTAATATTACCTTGACGAACAGTATGAATGTGCTGTTACATTACGCGTGGAGAACACAAGATTGATAGCCAGTAACACGAGCGAATCATCGACGTGATTTATCGACGCTCTTAAATACGAGTATTACGATATTTAATCTTGGCTGTGGTTTTTTATATTATACCTTTAACCTATTTTTGTAAGTAACCCTCCTCATATTAGTTACCTCCCTACCAACTTCGTTTGGTTAATTCTCTTATTAAACACTTTCATAAGAATTATTGGCTACATATAGGGTAAAGGTGTGTGTGTGTGTTGAATAAATAATAGTGTGTTCCATCCTCGGCCATGTTATCACTTTCCACCAAATAGAAGTATGGTCAAACACTTCTTTATTGCGCTATAAAAAAGTCGATGTTTGCATGAAGCATTGAGTAATCAGGCTAAACAGATGTGTTACCATACCATCTAAATTCCCAAAACAGTATTCAATACATACTCTATGATAAGCAACTGTACTATAATACTTACTAATAAAATATTTATTGTAAAGATGCACGAGCTTGTTTTTCAAACTAAGATTATTTTCAATAATACCAGCTTAAATAGGCTACGACCCTTAAATGCATTGAAGAATAAATAATTATCCTTTGTTCTCAAGATAATAGCAAATATTGTTTTATTTCGAGGAAAAATTACAAACAGAAAACTGAAAGTTGAAACACAAGACAATAGACTACTTGATCATGAACGGTTATCTCTTCAAATTACAGCGAAGTTCTGAGGAAACCCCAACTTCTTCTCAAAGTTTAATTATTTAAAAGGTTACTTGAAGATGTTTTTTGTTGACCGCAGTTCGAAATTAGATCCATTAGAAGTTTGACATGTACTTAGATGTTCATTAGTTTGGAACGATTCTGAACAATGGATAAAAACAAAGGTTTCCTGAGCAAAACAGTTAATTTTTGCTCGTTCAAGCGAAGTTTAAATCTTTAAAGACTTAGCTACGATAGAAAACTTGAATGTGAATTTAACAGTCACCAATTTTGATAGCACAAACATTAACCGTTGTGTATAAGTACTGGGGCGCAATTTTTTTTAATCGAAGAAGACGAAATGTCTACGACGTCTACTTATTTGTCAGAAATATCAGTATGTCATGGCAAAGTATGATTATTTAATATTAAATTACCCATATTGTCATTTAAAAATTTTGTCATAAAAATACCACCAAAACGATACTTTAACTTTATTCCGGATCGAAAATTTCAACGATGATTAAACTAGACATTTATGAATGTATTTATTATCTACCTCTTCAATTAATTACTATAAAAGCTAAACTCACCGTCATTAATCATAGCCATCTCGAAATTAACCAAAAATGGCCAAAATAAAGCATCCAAAATTCCACAATCCAATCGAGAAACAGTTCAACGAAATAACCCGGTACCACTACTTCCTATTCATTTTGGTGTTTTCGAGCAAAATACCGATATTCTGGCACGCACTTAATCTGATTTTCCTATCTCCGCCGATTGATTACTTTTGCAATGGGAATTCAAGTAGGAATTTGTGTCCGTGCGACGAGCCTCTGTGGGACAGGCGGGTTTTCGAAGAAACGATGCAGACGAAATTTGGAATTTTCTGCGAGAATTCCTGGCTGATAAGTTTCTCACATAGCATGAATTTCGTCGGTCTATTGATTGGGGCTCTGGTGTTTGGATTCCTTTCGGATAAGTAAGCGTTGACTCCAATTATTTACTAAGCTTGATATATTTTTATAAATTATTTATTCCAAAGCCGCTAAATTGATAATTTTGAAATTTAGTGCGAACTCGGTTTTTAAACCATGTTTTACATTTTTTTTTAATTTTATTACGTCATGACATAATATGTGGTTAATTGGTATACGATTAGAAATAAATCCTATTTCATACTATCCTACTAATATTATAAATGTGAAAGATTGGATGTTTGTGTGTCAATCACCGCATAAAGATGAAGACGATATTTATATTATTTCAATTGAATATTTTGAAGGTATATTGATCTGTATAAAAACTGTTGGATTCATCTGCGACATATTCATCAAAAGTGATTGATAAATTCAAAAAATTCAATTTAGTATATCTTTTAAATTTGCAATCGATCCATGTTTCGTAAAAACATATTCATCGTCGAACTCAATTTGCAAGCTCAGAAATACGTTTATCTGCTTCGATCAGTTTCAAACTTATTACGTAATTACTCCGTGATGACGTAACATTTACATTACTGCTTATTGCTTATTTATTATTATATTTATTATTATTATAGTATTTAAATTTGGTGCAAATGTTTAGAAATCAATGCAGCAAAAGCCCAGTTTTTTTTTTTGTAATCGCTTTGCCTCGTGGTTTCATCCACGTAGTAATTTCAAGCACGTTTTAAAAACAAACAATCTTTTGTTTTTTACTACCGAAAAGTACCTTCCATGTGCCCTAAATAAATAACTGAAGTACTCGTCCCCTCCTTTTATGTTTAGCAACACTCTTGACTTTATTTTTTGTTTATAGGTATAAATTGTACCGCATAAGTGCACTAGCACTTATGAGATGCAAAGACAAAACTTTTAATCCATATTCAGATAACTAAAAATTGTTACTAAGATCATCAATACAGACAAAAACAAAATACCCTTGTTTGTTACAAAGTGCTATTACTGAACTAAAAGTGTTCACAACTTTTCAGATTCGGCCGTCTAGCAATGTTCACAGTATGTTGCCTCGTGCTTGCTGTATCGGGATGTCTCGTCGCCGCAATGCCAACGATAGCCGCCTTCACCTTAATGCGCTGTTTAGAAGGCATCGGCTGCGGAGGCGCTATCATTACAGCCTTTGTTCTCTGCATTGAGTATTGCAACCTACGACATAGGGAGGTCATAACCGCCATGTTCCACATCCCGTCTAATATTAGCCATATTACCTTACCTGGTATTTCTTACCTGTTCCGCCATTGTGATGAGTTTCAATTGGCACTATCTATTCCTGTGTTTTTCTACTTGAGCTCGTGGTGGCTCGTGATGGAGTCACCGAAGTGGTTGATGGATAATGACAAAGTTGATAAAGCAGTAGCTGTTATGGAACGCTTTGGAGAAATGTAAGTTTTTGTTTTAGAATTTGACACCCAAGCAATAAAATGATAATTACGAATATGCATAATTTTATTGATTTTGTGGTAGTAATGATTCATGACCTATAAAAGCGATCAGATCAGAGTTTGGTATATTGATTTTGACATTAACGCCAAGGTTTCTGAATAAATAAATGTATATAAACATTTATTTGCAGTAATGGAAGACCTTGCGAGAACATAAGAGAAGAAATCGAACAATACCTTGCCCATCTCAGCAATAAATCACAGAGAAAAATGAAATTCTGGCAGATATTTAAACATAAACAACTGACCATCAATCTAGCTTGTATGTCGGTTATATATTTTTTGTGTGGAATGGGTTACTACGGGGTTTCACAATACATAGGCAAAATGAGTGGTGATATCTACGTTAATGTAGCAGTATCTGGCTTCTTGTTGCTACCGGGTACTTTAGCGTCTATATTCTTGCTGCAATGGTTAAGCCGTAGAATGTTCTTGATGTTAACCATATTCTGTTCCGGGTTTTTTATGCTCTTAGTAGTTTTTATCCCTTTCACCTTGCTTTGGTTGAGAGTTGTGTTAGCTTGTATATGCAACTGTTTCTTTTTCATGTCTTTTATCGTTGTATTCCTGTATGGTGTGGAATTATTTCCCACTTCAGTAAGGAACTCAACGTTAGGTTTTTTATCAGTTTTATCTCGAATTGGACAGATTAGTGCGCCGCTTATAAATTCTTTATCAGAAACTGCGTCTGGGTGTGTGTTTGGTGTTCTTGCTTTATTGGGTACTGTATTGTGTTATATATTGCCGGAAACTAAAAATGCTGAATTGCCCTCGTCGTTGGATGATACTAGGACATTAACTCGACATAAAGCTCATTTAGAAGAAGATGATTCTTTCAAAGATAACAGAAATGTGCCACTACCTGCTATTGAGTAATGTCAATGATATAATAAATACTTTAACAAAATGTATATATTATTTTCTGCCGAATACAGCACTGATTTTGGAGTGCCCTTTCTATAGCTCTATTATCTATAGAAAATATTTTTGTATGAGTCATGAAAACAAAAGTAAAATTATATAAATATTAAGTAGTGACTCCTCTTTGAACTAAAAACCTCTCAAGCGTCAGTAATATCAATTTATTGTATTAAAATAATAAATAAAATATCCCCGAACCTTCAAATAATCATAACAATTTACAAGGTTATAACCGTGTAATTTTTCTTTCAAACCAGGCCATTACACGTTGTCTTCCGTACAGTTTCAAAGTACCATGACAATACACAAGCCGATAAAAAGCAAGCTTTCGGTGACACAGTTATTTTCAATAAGCTCCTTAACACCGGGATAATGAAAAAAGTTTTTATTACCACAATATCAGTGTTCCAAGTTAAAGTATTACGGAAAGAAATGGTTCAGGCTTTCAACTTTCGTAATTCGTGTTTAATACTTGCCTATAATGGATTATCCTATTACATTAATACTAGCTGTGCCCCGTGGTTTCACCCGCAAATATTTGTGGGATTTGATCAAGATCCTTAGCGGATAGCGTTATAACATCTACCTGCATGCCAAATTTCAGCCCGATCCGGCCAGCGGTTTGGGCTGTGCGTTGATAGATCACTATGTCAGTCAGTCACCTTTGAGTTTTATAATATATGGACCGCTGGACGGATCGTGCTGAAATTTGTCATACAGGTAAATGTTAGAACGTAGCTATCCTCTAAGAAAGGATTTTGATCATAACCCACGGGAACGTGGAAAACAGATATTATACGCGGGTGAAATCGCGGAGCTCAGCTAGTTAAAATACAGAGCTATTTGTATGCGTTTTTTTTATCAATATTTATTATTAAATGGACTTAATATTGAGCTGAATACTGCAAAAAACATTGATCTTAATGCTTGGTGAAATATTAATTAATAACAAGTTTTTAATAAACATACAAGACAATTTTAACGTGAGAGACCATAAAATTAGTTAAGTTAAAAATCTTTAAGCTTATAAATTAATTCTTCACAGGTAACGTAAAACTATGAGTTAAAATAAATCCATCGCGAGTAAATTAATATCCGCTGTGATGAATAGCTTGATAGGATCCTCCATAATCCACCGGAGGACTGCAAGTGAACGTAAATTAACTGCATCAATATTAACTTTACGTACTCTTTTAAAAGATTACGTAATCTTTTAAAAGGTAGCGGTTGACAGTAAGCTTAAAAGGGATGTTTCAAAATATATCCGAAATTGCTTATACGGGGTAAATTTTTCAAGCAGATTTAGTGATATTGAAGCAGTTAAGCAGAGAACGTGTTTCTGAGACGAGTTTGTGAAACAGAAGTCCATCGCAAATAAATAATAATAATAATATTTTTGCTGTTTTGATAAATAGCTTGACCTTTATTATAAAGGTACTAGCCGCGCCCCGCGGTTTCACTTGCGTGATTTTTATTCCCATTAAATAATTCATATTAATATGATAAAAATGAAAAAAAAGTACATAATATAAATAAAATTCTTAAGAAGTAATAGTAATATATTACTACTCGTATCTAAGTGGGTGTACAGTTATATATAATATATTAATTTCTGATTTTCAATTATTCTAAAATATCAAAGCTTTTTAATGTCTTTACCATCAGCTTCCCCTCCACTTACTTGATATCCCCTATTTTTTCAAGCATAGATGAACACCCGGTATAATGGATCAACGTTTCTTGTTACCTTAAATTAATAAGAACAAACCATAAATAAACAGCTCAAACCAAAATTAATTCATGCACAAACTCCTGTGAGTAATAAACCGATATTCATATAACTTAATTATATTTAATTTCACGCCAGAAGGCAATTTCATTACTTTTCATTAAGCACTCCTGTAAGTCATTGCGATACATTTTTCCTGGAAAATGTGTGTATATTAATATATTAAGTCCTACACACATTAGTTACAATATTTTATTTTCGTCTTGAGGAAAAATTGTTTTCAAGAATAATATTTTTGATTTCTGTCCTTTGGGAGTACAACAAGAAAAGGAAAAACTTTACAATCATAAGTATGGAATATGATTACATTGTTTAAAAATTATTTATATGTATCGATTTTTTACTATACAGTCAAAAATCGTTTAAAAAAGACGAGTTAACCGAAGGATGCTATGCTATGCTTTAATTATTTTTGGCACAAGTAACAGCGTATAAACTAAACAATTTTGATATCGTAAAAAAATCTAGCATACTTCCTAATGATAATAATTTGCGACAGGATTATTAAGCATGTCATTAATGCTTGCTTTTGGTGTATCCTATAGGATTTATTCCTTAGTTTACTAAGGTTGGTTTCCTTTAAGAGTAACTGAACATTTGATATTATGTAAAAAGCCCCGCTACTCACTAGCCGCGTCTGCTGTTCCATGAGGGGGTATAAAAGGAGAGGCATCATACAAGTTTTCAGCCTGCCTCAAACACCTCTCCAAAAAATAGCCCCGGCTCCCGGACGAGGAGACTTAACATCCACATGTCAAAATTAGACGCATCAGATTTCACAAAGCGTAATATTCTTTACATAGAAAATCACACTGATCCGCGTCATAGAGATTTTAAGTTATCTTTGCATTGGATAATTTAATCTATACAAAGTCGGTGCTTTGTATAGATTTCAACAAAAATAAAATAAAAGTTATTTTCTACTTTTTAGATTGAGAAAGTCGGTTCTATATTTTTAACTCGAAAAGTTATTATTAACTCGGTATAGACAACTTGCGACGCCTAGCTTTAACAGACGATACGGTATACCAAAACAATGGCTTTCCTATACCGGGTCATTAACTAAATCAGTCTATAATTAAAGAAAGTATTAAAATTCCGCGCATTCAATGTAATTTGGATTAATTTTGTCCTTAAGCACCTCAGCTCCTTAAACTTGAAACGTGCTCGGACTTAAAGGACTCGATTAGCATTACTTTCGGACCCTAATTAGTATTTATTCAGAAATATTAACGTATTTGACGAGTAACGTAACCTGCTTTATGAAATTTATTGGTCTGGCATCGAAATTGCAATTAATTTGTTCCCATTAAATAACATCTTATTCAATGATTTTGGGAATTTTAACTTTCAGGAATCGTTAAAATAACTCATGAATAAACAAAGATCTTTTCCAGATTAAATTATTCGTAAATAATTATAGTCTACGCGTTTGATGTATAAAAATATATTAGTGATTTATTGAAAAACCTAATTTCAATGGACTTTTTTCCTAGGTGGTTCTCTAAGTTTTATCTCCGTGGTAGAAACAAAGCGATTGTCATAGAATAGCATTCACCATTGAACTATGGGATAGGATTTTGAATAACTGAAATATTGTGCATACGAGCTTACCAACAAAAAACTAACGTGGTCAATATAAAACGGATCAATATTTAAAATACACATCTAATATAGGTATATTATTCGTTTATATAAAGACAATAGCTAATCTTCCAAACTATTGGATAGATTTTCAAAATTATCACTATTATTTACATAGAAAATGTACAGCTGTAAATTTAAATATAAGATACAAAGTTAGACAACAGGCCCCCTACAAATGCGAATCTGATAGGAAACTATCCAAAATCTGAATTAGATTCATACAAATTTCTACGGAAACTCCTTCGTTCTAACTCCAATCAGATTTGTGAATCAGTCAAATTCACCCAGGGAGCAAACAAGTAACAAATGTGTAGAAAATATCAGATCAAAAAAGTAATTTCCTAGCTGACGCTCATTGCAGATTCTTAAAGAATTCTATATTAATTATAATTCTAATTATGCAGGTGACACCGCAAGACACAGTTAACAATTTTGTTATTCCGATAGCATAAACACAATATGAACTGTTCATTAACATTATGCTCAAATCAGAAGTTATCTCCACTACAATTTCCAACATTTCCTAAGCCGTTTTGACATAAGTGACAGATCGTGTCTTGGCTAGTAATGGTTGCCGACGGTTTGCCGACCGTTTGCCGACAAATGTAGAGGCTAACCACTGGCGGCGGTGACGTATTATCAAGGATGTCAGGAAATGTTTACTATGAATTGTGATAGGAGCGTGATCATTTTTGGAGTCTATTATGACGTTATAGCGTTTTTGGTAGATTATTAGAATAATGGTTAAAGAGATATTTACATTTAAACCTTTAAAACATTCAAAAACACAAACTTGTTATAAATTAACATTGAATATATAGTTAAATGCATAATATAAAAGCATAATATTCATAAAATTATAATATTAATGACGTAGCATTTTCGACTATTGTTTCCATTACCGTGCGAAAGCTAAGACTATTTATGATTCCCTATTATACCCGGATGCACCTGCATATTACGTATAGTATAGTATGTTGCCTCAAATATATTATATAAAAAATATATATCTTTATTTTCGGGGTTTATTTAGCTCTGCTATTAACCAGTCAGGTCTACAGTTTCATGCCGGAGTCTAATAGCAGAAGCGTCGAACAAATTTTCAGCTTACCACAAACACCTCTCCAAAATATAAGCCCAGTTCGCAGAATATTAACCATGTTGCATTATTTTTATTCTTGTGGTTTATACAACAAACTATATGTTCATTTCATTTCATTGCACAAAAACCAGATCGATAAAAAATTATTTACTAATAGAATAAAACCACGAACATAATTCTTAGTAAAATTTATTACAAAACATTATTAATAATAATTCTACTACTAATATTTATTCTAGTAATGAGATCACATTTTCGTCACTTGAGACGGACTCAAGTATATCTCATCACGATTACTCATTTCCTAATTATTCTATAATGGACTTGAACGAATCATTTATAAATCCATTTATATTTTCCTCTACTGCATCTTTACTATGAAAAATTTATACATAAAATTATAACGAAATAAAAACTTTACCTTTAAAGTAAGCACATTGAACTATCCTTAATTTCTTTTTATTATATTCCATTAGATTCAGACGTACTTCGCGAAACAGTAAAGCGTACTTAAAATATTTTAAAAGCATCCTTACATAAATAAAAATGCGAAAGTAAACCGCTGAATCGATTTGGACGGAATTCTGTAAAGAGATTGTTCAAACAATCCCCGTACAAAAGTTACCCTTAAAAGGATATAGGATAGTTTTTATCCCAAACATCCCATATACGTGGGGGACTAGTGCTACTCATGTTAATATTATAAATGCGAAAGTTTGTTTGTGATGTATGTTGGCTTGTTACTCTTTCACGCAAAAACTACTGAACCGATTATGATGCAACTTGGTAAGGGTTCAGAAAAACATATAATTATGCCACTTTGAATCCCGGAGTTGCACGGAAACAGATGTTACGCGGGTAAAACCGCGGGGCGCGGCTAGTAAGATATGAATCCGATAGATGCTTTGTTATCAAGTTGAAACAAATTACTTAAAATTTTTAATCTATATTAATAAATTACAAACATGCAAAAGGCTTTGAAAAGAAGCACGCATATACGGATTATATAAAAAATCAAATACCAGTTCATAATTATTATCTTAGTAGTTACTAACTTTACATGTATTCTTAGCCGGGCAATGTTAGCTAGTTAGCTAGGCAAAGTTGTGAAGCAAGCTCTAACACAAGTCGATCTCAGACAAAGGTGCAAGGCTAGACGGATCGGGTTAAGTCTTGTGAAGAAACTTCTAGAATCCATATTATATTAACGAGACGTTGATAAGGTCTTAGTAAGCTGAGAACGCTTTGATATATTAAATTAATAGAACTTTAATGGGTATTGCACGAATTTGTTAGTTTACCAAATGCTGGCTTATTAATTTTGTTCTTGCAAAATTCAATAGTTTGCTACACAATAATCACGAAATACATTCTAAAGCTTAGAAAGTATTATAACAATAAGGCAATTTCTTCTATAACTAATCACTAACTTATATTTTCTTGTCCAGGCCACATCGGCTAGTTAGCTAAGCAAAGTTATGGAGCTAATTCTAACGCAAGTTGATCTCAGACAAAGGTGTAAGGCTAGAGGCATCGGGCTAAGTCTTGTGAAGAAACTTCTAGAAACCATATTATATTAGACGCTGACGAAGTTAGATTTAAGAGCTTAGCCTGAAATTATGTATTTAATTCAATATTCTTTCATATAACGTCAATCACCGTCCAATTCAAACCTTGTCCGGAAAATGTGTATAGTTTCATATCAATACATTTATGACTAGTAACTTTCGTTGGAGTTGTATACCTTATAATGCCCAGTCTCTATAAAAATAAAACGAGTCGTTTTACTTACGGATAGTACAATACCCTAGGCGTAAGTCTAAAGCGTATCTATAATAAACGTGGCGTTAACATAACTACTTGGTTCTGATTGGTTGATTATGACCGTTCCTTAATGAAAACGATTATCTATTATACTATGACGTTCCGTCGTTTATAGGAACCGGATCTAAGTCGACATTAAGGCCGGCCACACACATGCTGAATTTTCAGGATCTGAATTAAGATTCTTAATTTAGGCCAGTATACCATACAATATCGGCATGCTCAACACACATCCTGATTTTTTCTGATTCTGAATTTCTTAGATCAATCTGTAAGGATCTGAAATCAGATCCTGAATTCAGACATTCAGCATGTGTGAGGCCGGCCTTAAACTAGCTCACCTTATTTTTCCTTTATTTAACAGTGCTTGCCAATAAAGAATAGAGTTAGAACTAATCTCTTTAATCTCAAAAAGTCAAAACAAACATCATAAAATTGTAATAGAGATGATCTATTATAATTATTGATGATGATATATTATTATATTGGCGATGTTACTCTTAATAAAATAGGTTTCTTGTATTTTCTATTATTAACCAAATAGTTTAGCGTCGAGTATGATATTTATCATAAACAATATTGTATTTGTAAGCAAAAAGAATAATTACTGCGTTAGATATTAGGAACTATATTTCAACCTTCAAAAACATCGTTTGATAACATATTTGCTTTTTAAATCGAAGTGAATGAAAACATCCAATTTTACAAAATTTACATAAAATACACGTGGTCCAATATGGTATAAGACCATTATGGATGTTCAAAGACTAGTGATGAGTCCACATTCACGAACCACTTGCTCCGCTGAAACGGGGTTGAGGAACACTGAAAATAAAAAAGCTCAATGTTAATACCCGACTCAATGTTAATGTTCGACGACGTTGACTGCCTCGTTGGTCTAGTGGTTGCATCTTTGACTACAGTACGAGGGGTCTCGGGTTTGAATCCCGGGTGGGGCCTAAAATTTCAGTAACAGCCCTGAGTCTGGAAGTTGGCGGTGTTGGACCACCCCCGTGCCTCGGAGAGCACGAAAGGCCGTCGGTCCTGCGCCTGATCTCCCCATACACTTGTGCACTATAATATCTCCCGCGCAGTTGGCTGATCTCTGTAGAGATTGGCCACCGTGTCCAAAATTCGGTTAGGAGGCACGTTTATTGTTCGACGACCCGATTGACGCCGTGGATACAGCAATGGTATATCGCGCATTACAGAAAACATTGTAATTAATTGTAAGGCCGGCAACGCGTTCGCAATACCTAACGTTGCGAATGAATATGGGCGGCGGTGATCACTTACCATCAGGTGACCCGTCTGCTCGTTTGCCCGCTGGGCGATATAAAAAAAAAAAATTTCTACTGTCTGGATGTTTATTTATCTATAGTATGTAAGTATTTACAAAAAAAGTATGTTTAAGTATGTCTATCAGTTATCAAGAGTAGTATCTATGCAAGTTTTGCTTAGTTTGGGACTAGATGATGTAGCGTTAATTGTCACTGAATATTTATTTAATATCATCGTAAATATTATTATGGAATCCATAGTAAAACAAAATCAAATCAAAATAATCTTCATTTATACTTATTACAAGCTATTTTGAATAATCATTATTTTAAATCTACTACCTGTTCGGAAAATTTCAAAGCTGGCAGGAAATTCAAGTATATTTTATATTTTAATAGACTTTAATAGATTTATATTTTTTTATTAAAAACAAACTATTCATTATTTTTGTTTTGCGTCACTCTATTTACAATAATTGTGATTTTAATATAAAGGAGACATGTTTGTTATAATTTTAAATATGTAAGTATTGATGATGGCATTGCAGCCCATGCTGAGACCTAGTTTGGGCCCGTGATAATACCGTACAGCACCAATTTTAGTGTTAAGTCTTAGTATTAATTGTTATTCTATAAGGTACGGTGTGTTTATGGGACAAATAATTTTTTTAAATTTCTTTTTCCATAAATCAATAGTGTGTCTATTAAATATATAAATAATTTCAAAATAGTTAGTGTACATAAATAGTGAGTGTACTTATAACTCGGCTAGTATGGTTTCACTTTTAATCAGCCTGTACATATTACGCATCAAACCGGTTTCTATGCTACAATTAAGATTGTGTATTATCATGTACTACGTAGTATTCAACTATTTTTAATTAAAGAGTGCATGCATGTCATCACAAACATTTATGTTTAATG
>LQNK01000414.1:32614-54388 GCA_001586405.1 Phoebis sennae
GCCGCGGGCGGAAAGCTAGTTTTAATATAAAGGAGACATGTTTGTTGTAATTTTAAGTATGTAAGTATTGATGATGGCATTGCAGCCCATGCTGAGACCTAGTTTGGGCCCGTGATAATACCGTACAGCACCAATTTTAGTTTTGAGTCTTAGTATTAATTATTTGAGTGCACTTATAACTCGGTTAGTATGGTTTCACTTTGAATCAGCCTGTACATATTGCGCATCAAACCGGTTTCTATGCTACAATTAAGATTGTGTATTATCATGTACTACGTAGTATTCAACTATTTTTAATTAAAGAGTGCAAAGAAGTAAAACAGTTATGTAAATAATAAATAAATAAATAAATAAACAAATAAATAAATAAATAAATAAATAAATAAATAAACAAATAAATAAATAAATAAATAAATAAATAAATAAATAAATAAATAAATAAATAAATAAATAAATAAATCAATCAATAAATAAATAAATAAATAAATAAATCAATAAATATAAAAGACTTACTCGTGCTGCCATTAAATATATCCTGGTCTGGTATGATGCTGGCCGCAGCGATGGCCGCCTCGTCTAAAACGATAACCTAAAAAACAAAATTACTCTGTTTCAATACCATTCATGGTGCTTTATCTACACTAATATTAAGAGGAAAGATTTTAGTTTATTTGTATTGAATAGTCTCTGAAACTACTGGACCGATTTGAAAAATTAATTGTACATACATTATGCCTGATGAACGTTATGCTGCGGGAGCGAAGCCACGCGGAACAGTTAGTATTTAAAAAATAAAAAAATAAAAAATAATCAGTGAAACAGAAGCATTGTAACATATTTTTGTATACTAAATTTAATTGGTAACTTTTAAAATTTCATATGAGCTTTCAGGGCTTAATCAAGAAGTATCAGAGACTGCAAAAAGGTTAAGGCGTTTTAAATGAAAAGAAACCATTTGATTGATAAATAATAGTCACCGATTCAAAAATTAAGAATAGAATCCATTTAATTTCGGAAAATTGAATACTTCTAACCTCTTCAAATACAGGCAGGAGATGTATTGCATTTTCTGCTAGTGACCAGAAATGTCCCGCGCCCTTGGACGCTCTAGCGCCCTTACAAAAGTGGGGGATGATGGAAACATTGCACCACGTTGATTCCATCCACTATACTACGAGTAAATGCAAAAATTAACACCAAATATTAACACATACCTTGGGACATTCAATAATATGCGCTTCCTGGATCAATTCAGTCTTTTCGTGTTCCTTCCTAAACGGCAGTAAGTCTATTGCATTTTCCGCTAGCGACCACAAATGTCCCGCGCCCTTGGACGCTCTAGCGCCCTTACGAAAGTGCGGGTTGATGGAGAGATTGTGCCTTACGGAATTCTTCCAGCGCTCCTCGTTCGCTTTGTAGAACGGAAAACGGTCCCTGAAACGGTGTTGAATGAAATTTCATTAAAGTCTGTGTGCAAGGATTTAATGAGACGTTGCTTTAAAATAAGATTTTAATAAAGCACTCATTGCTATGGTGGTTCGAGTTTACTTTAAATTAAAATAGATTTTTGAAATAATAGAATGGTTTGTAAAAGGGACAAGTAACAGATATGCCATATACGAAAGTTGTTTGATATCTCAACTTATAATTTAAATAATTTAATGTTTTCAGTAATTTTAAAAATATGTCAGCGTGTTTTAAGCTTATATTTCATGCAGTACAATCTCGTTTAGTTCAATGTGACTTCTCAAGCTGTCACTTTGACATTGTCAGTTGCTGAAAATCAGCGCTGCGACTGACTTACGAGTGGTATACGCTGAACAACTTCCCATTCAACGCCACACTGCTACTTGTTTCTTTTTTATATTATAATTATTGTTTTTCAGTTTTTCTTTGTGTGATATGAATATTTATTTTTTTTTGCTTTCTTTTAATAACGTAACATGCTATGTCTCTAGTATATTAATGAATAATGGGAACCATTCCACCTTTCTAACAAAAAACAAACGGAGGGGACAGTATGAAATTCGACTAGGCTAAGAAGTGATCGCGTTCGACTGCTTTTTTAAATACTCTATCTACCTCAGCCGACAAAACATTCCAAATAACACCTCTCACCCACAAAAAGGCACATTTAACCTCCCCCAGCATTTTAAGGCACCACCATCCCCACGTGTCAAACCGCAAGAGGCCGTCCCATCCCCGGCTGGCACCGATCGATGGCATGCCCCATTACCCAGACATCCGGGGCACCTGACCCCAACACCTGTGGACCCTTTGTTGATAAATACGCCATTGTGATTGGAAATTCGATTAGGCAGTCATAAATCGTGATTGTAATTGAGGAATAATAACACGTTTGTTATAGTTTCGTTGAACATTTTTGACTTAAAGAATACACCATTTTTGGCATAAAACTTGCTAAGCAGTAATCTTTATTTACTAGTTTTTAATGTTTTCCCTGTTATATTACTATAAAACAGAATATATTATTGATTGGAAGATGTAAAATAAATATGTTTTAAGGAGCCTAAATTTTATTTGAGATTTTTTGTCTTTCTTTTTTGTTTTTGTTATTAAATATTTTTAATTTTAATACTTTTAATTCATATATTTTTCTCATAAATAATCTTTTACTTATAAATACGTTACTCTCTTGTTGTAAATAGCGGGGGCCTAGTGACCTACAGTACAGGTATTTTGCCTATTTTAGGCACCAGTCTTACTTAGTTTTAAATAAGGAGAGAAAACATTACTACAAATGTCTGAGAAAATAAACAATTTTGATTTATTTTTTTTATCTTGATCGAACATAACCTAAAATCTTTTATCCCGTATTTTGTCCAATAAAAAATTAATAACACATATCAACACCATGATTAAGCAATCAAATTTTATTACAAGCCCTTACTCTAATCACTGATAACGCTATCAGTAGCGAATTGGTTCCATACAGCGTTAGTAAGCTTTTATCTATGGATTATGTACGGGTGAATTTCCCCTTCGTAATGGAGAATGTTACTAGGTATGCCAAATAGGTTGAAAGTTTGTTACAGTTATAGCTTGTACCTATACAAATACACAGTTTTTTGTTGCAGTTAAAAATACCAAGTAGTTTTCATTTTATAAGCTTTTAAACTTTCGAGTTCCACTAAAGTCACGTGACCGCTTGTGACGTCACAAAACAGACGCCGCGCGGGCCGCGCTACTTCGCAGCAACTATAATACGTGTGGGAAGCGCTATAGCGAGCGCATGAGCTGTCTGTTTTATGACGTCACACCGCCGCAATCGCCGCGTCGAGCGGTTACGATTTGTTTTGTTTATAAATCAAAAACTAATTGACGTAACAAAATAATTTTTTCAACAGTATTTTTTAGTTAAAAAAAACAATATGAAAAGCTAAAAATCAAAATTTGTTAACATTCTTCATTATAATTGATCAGAAAAAACTTATTTCAAAATATTGTGGCTAAATTAAAAAAAAATTGAATACAGTGACTGCAATCGTCCTTTATAATGCTAGGCATCTACCCAAAATAATATCATTAAAATTTTTCGGACCTAAAAAATTTCAGAGACAGCCCTGACCTGAGGTTAAGGGTGTTGGTAGTTGTCTATTATCTGTTGCAATTGGCTTCCATATCCGAAATCGGTCACAGGAGCTATTACATTTAAACAATGTTAATTACAAGCCCTTGCTCTAATCACTGATAGCGCTATCAGCAGTGGATTGGTTCCGTATAGCGTTATTAATTTATTATCTATGGCTTATCGTGGAACGCATGATGATACCGGGAATCCCCTTTGTTACTTATGCGTGGTAAAACAGGATTTTTATAATCTATGTGTTAAAGATTATAAATCTATCATATATCAGATCAAATGTATATTTGTTTGTTTGGACGTGCTAATCTCAAAGAGTACTGGTTCGTTTTGCAACAATCTTTTTGTGTTAGATAGACCATTGAACGAAGAAGGTATTTAGGAAAGGCTATTAAGGAAAGGAACGGAAGCTGCAATAGCTAGTAAAAAAAAATTAAGTTGAAATTATTGAAACTGAAGTGGTTATGTAAACTTTAAAGCCATTTAGAAGGGTTAAATTATATGAAGTTACTATAAGTTCGCGTCGATGATTCCAGAAAAAAGAAACTTGAATCTTTATTCTGTTTATCTCGCAAATTGTTATATCGATTTTAGACTAAGCAGACAAGTACAAGACAAAGTACATTCAAACTAATAAACCTAAATGACAATGCTTTAACGGATATTAATAGAGGTTTAAAATGCATTCTCACTCAATATGGAAAATATTTCTTATTCGCTTTAAACACACAATGATATTAATGTGTTGTTATTAACGTTTTCCAAACTTCTTTCAATTCATGCCCCTGTTCTATGTCATTCACTACTCACAAAAATTTCCGTGTTTTACAAATTCCCTTTTCACATTTCATTACGCGTTAAAAAGGCAATCATTTAAAAATTCATACCAAATTATACAACAAAAATAGCTTGTAAATTGAACCTTATTCCTTGGTAATAAAGGCCACATTTATCACGATGACACCGCATTACGTGTAATTCCTTGTTCGAACTGGATTTTCATTTTGACATCATTGTAGAGAATTTATTACTTCTTAACCTGAATTATTGGAGGTCGAGGTGAAATAGATTCCTTTAAGAAAGGGCGATTAACGTGTGTTCCACATATTTTTCAGGTTTATTATAATATGAATGCTAATTTTTTTTTATCGATTCACTAGAATTGTTTATCTATTTTTATAGAAATAAACAGAATTCAACCTACATATTAAAATTTAAATAAATTTAAGAATTTTGAATCTTTAATGATCCTTTTTATTCTATTGGATATACGTGTAAGCAGACAAAAGGAGGGGATTACTGTTATTTTTTAAAAGAATTCAATCTAAGTAGTCATTTTACGTAATATATAAAATTTCATTTTATTTTTTAATTAAGGTTAAAGAGTTTATTTCCCAAAAATAATACAAAAAATATATATTCACTTACATGAGAAAACTTATAAAATTATTGGCGGAAATGCATAACCAATTAAAAACCGCCACTACAAAAGCCCGTCTAATTCGCAGCAGGTTATTCCAGCGCATTTCCCGCGGGCAAAGTAAAAATGTCAACAAGACGCAGGCGGTATGCAAACAACCCCAAATAATAAATCATCCGGCGAACCGATTCACTGCATGATATATTACTGTACACTAACGGATTAGATTTTAATAAAATATTCATGAAGCATTTTTGTATAGTCTTTCTTAATTAATTTTTAATTCGGTGCCTTATCTATTTTCAATTTAACAAGATTTTGCACCGACTTTGTATAGATTTCAACAAAAATGAAATAAAAGTTATTTACTACTTTTTAGAGCGAGGAAGTCGGTTCTATTTTTTGGCAAAAATTTTTATTACATAGCTTGTTGTAAATCTTTATCACTACATAGTAAAAACCAAAGTCACTTTCTCTGTCCCTATGTCCCTTTGTATGCTTAAATCTTTAAAACTACGCGACGGATTTTGATGCTATCTTTTTAATAGATAGAGTGATTCAAGAGGATGGATTATATGTATAATAGCATCCATTAAATAGTGGAAAAATACTGTTATTTTTGAACGTTGAATGTGATTTCGTTAATTATATTTTTTTTTCCGCTTACATTGCAATCGGGGGTTACATTGAACCCTACGAAATTTATCAAAATAATGAACAACATTTTTAATACAACGATCACAGTTTTTCTGTAGTGTATTTAGTATCAGCATTGCACCTGTGCGAAGCCGGGGCGGGTCGCTAGTATTAAACAAATATAAATTACTACGTTAAAATCAGTTTTTAACCATCACTTTATACAAATATATAGACAACGTTCTCAATATTAAAGAAAATGCAGTTAAAAGCTATCAAAGAATAACGAAAAACGGGAAGGTGGGGTTATAAGAAAACTATTGGTTTGAACTACACTCTCGGAAGTAACCATTCACAATAAATTTTGTTTGTTACTCCCTGACGATGGCGTTTATTACAGGTAACATGGAAACAAACAATATACTTATATAGAACGAAGCTGTGTCCCGGTTTTACCCGATTTTTTGTATTTCGAACGTATATAAAAATTAGTACATTATTTTGATAAATCTCGTAGAGTTCAGATTGCTTTTGAAATGTAAACGTAAAAAAAATATTATTAACGACATCACATTAGAAACCTCAAAAATAACAGTATTTCTCTACTATTTAAAAGATGTTATCATACATATAAAACTTCCTCTTGAATCACTCTATCTATTAAAAAAAACCGCATCAAAATCCGTTGCATAGTTTTAAAGATTTAAGCATACAAAGGGACATGGGGTCAGAGAAAGCGACTTTGTTTTATACTATGTAGTGATTATTTGAATGTCTTATATTATTCATAGCATCATGTTAACATTATCAACAACACATATATGTCGTGACCAACTAGATCATCCATGATGACGCAACTGCGTAATATGTGCAACTCTGTAATACTTCTTTTACAAAGATCAAACAACTTCATACATCTTCTTTATTTTTTTTTAATCATTAGCAATCAAAATCAATACTTACGATATCCAATTATAGATGGCTGAAACTGTAAGCTCTCCCTTGTCCCTCAAAGCTAGTTCTATCAGCTCAGGATACGTATACGGTGGTTTCTTTTCCTCCGAAGAATCCGGCTTAGCTTTCACCGTCACCTCAGGCACCTTTACGTTGACGATTTCGTCCAAACGAAAATTCAGTAGCCAAGCGAGGCTCGCGCAATCGTTGTCATCTTCGTTATTTTTTGTTGATTTTCTTCTCCGCCATTTGGCTTTATCGGCGACCGTTCTGCTTGCCATCACTGACAGAAAGCGAATTGAACTGGGGTTTGAATGCGGTACGTACCAGGCCGTGCTATCTCCCACAGATAGTAACCTTTGTTGTGGGACGAAAGAGGTTACGCTTGAAAAGTTTGCATATGTTTTTATTGGATAGATTTTTGATTTTATCTTTGTTATCATTTTAAATATTAAAGCTTTTTTATGAAATATTTTTAAATCAATTTTGATAATGATTTTATTATGATTAGAAATTTTTAATAATAAAACATTATGAAATCTAAAACGTGACCATTGAGATTCTTGATCAAAAGAGGTTCGATATAAAAATTGATAAATAGTTTATTACTTTTTTAATATAGTAACGTCATATGAAAATATGAAAATTTCAGACGCACTTTAGTATTAATGTTTGTTTATACGTTACACTGCAACAAAATTATTATACTTTAAATAATTCATTAATTATTAGGTATAGAAGGGCTTATCTTTATGGGACTCAATACCATTAGTATGCAAGATGATACGACGATTATGCAATTTATGATTCATTAACTCTACGGTGTCTCGTCTGATCTAAATAATTATTTCTTTGTTGGATAGAAAATTTCTGCATACAGCTCTCATTTTTAAGCGTTTTTTTAACGCATATCTCCGTTATTAGGTCTGATCATCAATGATCATCCATCCATCCATCCATATCTATTTTAAGTCGGTGCCTTTAGCTATTTTAAATTTAACAATATTTTTACTAACAAATGGATCTGTGTTATCGGAATACATCATGGAAAAAATAAAAAAAGGAAGATAATGTTAAGTTTACGAAAAAGACATACAGGCTAAGTACTGTAACGGAAATACGCAGGCGAAACCGCGGGGAACAACTAGTAACAAAATAAAAATGTACAATAATAGTGCAGCAAACTATCCGTATCGCAATATTGTTGGATTCAATTACTTTCCCAATTTATTCGCGAGAGGATTTCACGGGCCTGATCACCGCTCAGCGGAGAATGTGTTTGTTTTAACAGTTTTTGTAAAGATATCCGGTGAATTCAATTAATTTAAAGTATCCTGTGAGTAACATTAAAAAATGACTATTCATAAGTACTTTGTAAAACGTTTACATGAATAAAAATATTTTCTATTCTATTCTATTCTAACGACCGAATGCTGAAACGATTTTAAGCAGTTCTTATGTCATGCTGACTCAACAGATGTTTAACTTTGAGAGATGCTAAAATAAAATTGTGTCCCTTCTCTCTACTTCTACTAGAGCTTTTAAAGTTTACGAGCATCTCAGTATTTGAACATAATAGTTTCGAGTGAGTACTAAATAATGAATGAGAGGATTTCACGGGCCTGATCACCGCTCAGCGGAGAATGTGTTTGTTTTAACAGCTTTTGTAAAGATATCCGGTGAATTCAATTAATTTAACCTGAGCTTTATAAGGAGTAACGACCGAATGCTGGAACGGTTTTAAGTACTGCTTATAAGTCATGCTATCTCAAGTGATGTTTAACTTTGAGAGATGCTAATATATAATTGGGTTCCTTTCTCTCTACTTCTACTGGAGCTTCTTAAAGTTGAGGCTTAGTATAGATGAGTATTTATCATTTTAAAACTAATAAGACAAACCGTGTAAATAATCCTACTACTATGATAAAGGCGAAAGTTTGTAAGTATGGATGTATGGATGTATGGATGTTTGTAACTCTTTCACGCAAAAACTACTGCACCGATTATGATGAAGCTTGGTATACATACAGGTAAGGGTTCAGAATAACATATAGGCTACTTTTAATCCCGGAGTTGCCACGGGATCAGACGTTACGCGGGTGAAACCGCGGGGCGCGGCTAGTTTTAGTAATAATGCAAAGTGTAACTAATTTTAATTATAATTTTCACTTTAATTTGTTATTATAACTTTGAGGGATGCTAAAATATAATTGAGTTCCTTTCTCTCTACTTCTACTAGAGCTTCTTAAAGTTGAGAATCATCTCAGTATTTCAACACAAATAAATACTGAACGTATCGGGCAATGAAAACATAAACTGACATTTGGCATGCAGGTAGATGTTACGACGTAGACATCCCCTATGAAACGATTTTAATCAAATCCTACGGGAACGGGAAAAACATATATACGCGTGAAACCGCGCGGCACAGCTAGTTTCATATAAGCTAATCAAACCGTGAAATAACAAATAACGTGTAAAACCCGCTCATGCGACAAACCTGTTTAACGAAATATAATTATAATATTATGAACAAACCGCAAATTATATCGAATGACTCCTATCGTTAAAATTTCACCGTCCATGTGAAAACACCATTACGGTCTCAATCATGATACCATTCTGTGGTAAAACAGCAAACGTTAAATTACCGGACAAATAATTTAATTTAGGGTAGTTGCACACAGGCCGGCCTGCGGTTTTAATGCTTATAAAGAAAATATGCGTTGTTGTTAAGCTTGTAATGAAAATAAACAATTAAACAAACGATAACTGCTGTTTCAACGTGTAGTATCAAACGCGTCATTTGATTCTACACGTCTTTGTTGAAATATTATTATTTTTGATAATAAATAGACTGTTATTAGAAAGAAAGAAAGAAAGATTTTTTCAAATACCACAATTCCACAAAGAACCAGACGTTAATAATTAGTCTTCACACAAGTAGCAGTTTGGCGCTGAAAGGGCAGCTGCTCAGCGTTTGCTGCTCCTATGTTAGTCGCAGCGCTGATTTTCAGCAGCTCCTAATGGCAAAGTGAAGATTGGACGAATCAGAAATAGATTTACATACTATAATAAATAATTAAATAAGTAAATACGGTAAGATATAGTGTAGATAATGGGATATAAATATTAATATTAAAATCAACTCCATCGGAATCTATATTAGCTACAGCAATCATGATAGATTGAAACTGTCCAATATTGTGAAAATAAATGAAATAAAATATATTCTCGGACATTTTACACAACGTCATTTAGTCCCAAACTACGCAAAGCTGTACTGTGGAAACTAGAGAGCTGATACTTAAACATACTTTTTCTTTTTTCTTGTAAATACATACATACTATATATATATATGTTGAATTGCGATTTTCTAATGTCTGGGACATTAGAATATCACAATTTTCATCACATCATAATTTTCTACCCGTGGGAATCGAACCCACAACCTCTAGCGCAATAGACACTAACGCATCCACTGAGCCAACCAAGCGCGAGTGATATAATGTATAAATAAATAAAAGAATTATCAGAGTATCCTAATTAATACAAAAAAAAAAATTAAGGCCGGTTCACACGCATGGGATTGCGGTTGCAACGCTGGTATTTTGGCTGTAAATAAGTTGTTGACACCCGCCGTAATTGCGTGGTGAGTGGACATTTTATTTTATTATCTTATATTTTTGGTGAGCACAGTGTCTGTTATTATTCTTATTTTATTATATTTATAAATTATTTCTTTTGTAAGATTCTTATTTTATCGGTTTTTCATCTATTTACACTCATAAATTCTGTCTTTTTACCTTTATATATTTATATTTATACATCAATAGTTATAGTCTATATACATATATTATTACTGTATTTTATTATATCTTTATCATCATAAAAATTAACTCAAGGTGCTAAGTTTCTCATCCTCCAGGTTCTGACGGAAGATCAGTGCCACTTTCTCGCGACTGTGGTATACAGCTGAGTCAGGACCAATTTCAGGTATGTAGTACACCATACAACTACCTCACCTAACCTGTATAAACAGGCATTTTAACTTTTCAAGCTGTGTTTCCTATTTTTTATTTTTTCTGTTTATACTTCTGTCTGTCTTTCTTATGTATTGTGTGTTGTGTACCTTTATCCTGAATAAATTTCTTATCTATCTATCTATCTATCTTTTCCAACCAATTGAAATAAAATAAAATAAAACTACTTATATAATAAAATACTTTTCAAAGGATTTGCATTATTATTAACCTGACATTACGAAGAATTTACAGCGAGCGTGGTCATGTGACCGTAAAATAATGTGTTTAAAATCCCTTTTTTTTTTCAAATATGGAAAGTACTCGTTAAAACAAACACATATACATTCTCAAAAACTTTCACATTTATAATATTATTAGTACACACGGGTACATTGCTGATACCATTTACACTAAAGAATAAAAATTAGTACATTATTTTGATAAATCACGTAGGGTTCAGCCTGCGTTTGCAGTGTAAGCGGAAAAAATTGATAATTAATGAGTTCACAGAAAACTCAACAATAACATTATTTCGTCACTATTTAATAGATGTTATTATACATATAAATCTTTCTTTATCACTCACTCACTCTATATATAAATGAAATCACTCTATATATAAATGAAATCGCATCAAAATCCGTTACGTAGTTTTAAAGATTTATATAAAGGGACATATGGATAGAGAAAGCGACTTGGTTTAATACTACGCATCGCTTTGTTTTGATTAAACTGAGAAGGTACCCAACCGATGTAAACAACACTTTATTAAAATAAAACCCTCTACGAAAAGAAACATTTCCTGAATTAATTTCCCCGATCAAAAAAGCCCACAATAACTCTATTATATTAATCTTTTCCGCGTTTCCCCGCTTTGTACAAAGAAACCTTAATTGAAACTCTTTTAGAAATCAATTGCATCGAAGTCCGGACTCGTAATCGAATTAAAATTGGATTCTCGATCGGTATTTTGTTTTATATTGGATACCGGTTCAGGAATATTACTTATTCGACCGTGGCACTTGGGTTCGGATAGTTCGGATTGGAAGCTGATAGATTTGAAGTACATTTACAGCTGGATATTTGTATAATACTTAAATTTTTTGTAATATTTTTATAGAACTAAAACTATTTTTTACACTATTTCCGTATTTATTTATAGACTTTATTAAATTTACAACCGGTTTCGAACAATTTCGACTACCTGACGATGATTGTTCGAAACCGGTTGTAAATTTAATAAAGTCTATAAATAAATACGGAAATAGTGTAAAAATAGTTTCAATTCTATAAAAATATTATAAAATGCATTTCCATCAAGAAGTGACAATACAGTCTATCGAGTATATCAAATTTTTTGGCCATGTTTCGAGATGCAAGGAAAGCTCCATGAATTTCTCGTTGCGCAGGGAGCAGTAGAGGGTACAAGTCCTCAAGGGCGGTCGATTTTCAATAATGTATCAATGGTTATGGATAGATTGTTATGTCAAATTATATGACAATAGATAGACAAAAGTCATAGCAAATGTATCCGTCGTTAGCATATTGAAATCAAAGTAAGTGCAAATAGATAGATTTGTCTGACTTTAGTAAGCAAAACAAGGGATAGAGAGAATATTGAAAACGGCCGTTAAGCTGCTGTGATCAGTGCTTTGAACGAGTGCAATAGAATGTCAACCAACAGGGAGAGATGGCGAACCGTCGTCAAGCGGGTTACATTAACTGCCGACACTGCCTCATGATGACTACGACCGCTTTGGCAAGAGCGTTACGATTAAGAAAAAGGATTTGTATAGTAAAAGGTTTGGTCACCATTAAATGACTGCTGTAAAATCAGGAGTAAAGAAACCGAAGGCAGAAAGATAATATTCCGAGAGCTAGGGCCTTTTTGGAGAGGTGTTTGAGGCAAGCTGAAAACTTGATGCCTCTCCTATTATACCTTGAAATGGAACTGCAGACCTGGCTGGTGGCAGGCCTTTTTTAGTTTTCGCAAGTAGAAAATCCCAACAAAAAGACCTTTTTGAGAATCCTATAAATTTTATAAAACTTATTTATTTACACACCACCGACTGACTTTTTTTCATTCTTTAAACATTGAGCTAATCAATTAAATTTTCGGGATAAAAACTAAAACTATTCACTAGGTTTCAAAGAATCTCTGTACAAAATCAAAATCGGTCCTGTTTTTTCAGAGACTATTCAATACAAACAAACAAACAATCCAACAAATCTTTCGTCTTTATAGTATTAGTATAAAGAAGTTTTAAAAGAGTCATCCTTTGGTTGGCTCTGGCGCTTAATATATTTTTAAAGTACTCTAATACCTAACAGATAGGGTGTTACAAAGGGATTCCGTTTCAAAGACAAGAACACGATTACCCCAAGTGGCGGTTCTGCTGGTCATTAGATACAGGGTGGTCTCGATTGCCACTCCGCTCAGGATCATCCTGTATATAATGTTGCATTTTCTGATACTAAAATAATCTGGTTTAGAAATTAACCTTAAACACCGTTATATCTATTGAGTATCAACTTTGTATTGCAAACTGGTTTCGTTCTCAATTAAAACCTACATATAATATACATAATCACATTTGAATCTATGCAACAATTTATTTTAGCAAGCCGGCCTCACACATACTGAATGCTGTGTGACATATGTTTCCGTATTTGCTTTTGAATTTTGTATTTGCTTTTCGGCGTCACTCGAGTCTTCGGCACACTCCATCTACCTTTTTTTCTCTTATCTATGGGCAAATTTCTCACATTTAAGGGGCGAATCTATTATTTGCATTTGCATTTCTTCATAAAGGGGTTTGTATGTTTCAGGAATAATGACATTGCTGAATAATCTGTTTAAAATATATTATATGAGATAAGGTGCAGAAATCTAAGGTTCTGAATTCATATTATCAATTCAGAGATAACTTAATATAAGTGACACTAGGCACTGTTCACGTAATACGACATATAGCTGTCACTTTCCATCACCACCTTTGATGATAACCATGTTTATCATATTACTGGCTAGTTAACAAAGCCTTCCCATTAGGCTTTGCTTAAACTTGCAAAATTTGAGGTAGAGCCATAAAGTATCCGATCTTAATGCGGAAACAAAAACCGGGTGTTTTTCTATACAGTCTTGAAACAAATATGAAATGCACAATAAGAGGAGTGGAAGCTAATGGTATAGATGTAAATTTAAAACCTTTCATATTTTAGAATGAATATCCGAATTGAATATAAAAACTACACACTAGTACATCCGACGCGAGTAAATTGCTTTTTCTACTAAAGAATTTATTTTTTATGTATTTTCATTTTTATTCATTATCAATATGAATGACTTAATGAGAATCAATTATTATGATGAATAGAATAATTTAATGTTATAATAATAGATAATAGTATAGTATAATAATTTAATTTATTAACCTGTAATATCTTTCCATTTTCACCATACCTGTTGTTGTCCATTTTTCTACAATGTCTAGTTTTTTGGAATCTATTCACTTGTAAGGAATGCTTTATTCTTTGATCCGGCTGATAATTAAAAAAAAATAAAAAATGATATATAATATATATATATATATATATATATATATATGGCTTTAATTTATATATTATTGCTGCTGCATTTTTCAAGACTGCCAATGTTAAAATATATATTTATGAAAATATATAAATATATTTGTTTAAAAACTTTAATAAATTCATGTATCGGTGGCCTAAATGCCCGAGTTGTCAGCGAACGTAGTAACTAAGTTTTTTCTAAGAACCCGCGTCTGTTCCGTGTGTTTAGGAACAACGAAAATTATTGTATAACATAGTCAATTAGTAATGTATTTCTCATAAGTGATAATTGTAAGATGATCTTTGAGAAATAATAAAGTTCTTAAACCTTAATGATATATTCAATTATTCTATTCATCATAAAAATATCTACGAATATTTTCCCCCAGCAACTACGGATTTTTTTTCAAGACTGCATAGCCTAGTATAATTGTTGACCGAGCGAAGCCTGTTATAATGAGTATTATTTATCCGATCTTGATTAAATTTCATAGGCAAATAGTTTAAACAAAAGAAAATGTCAAATTCGAATATAAACAAAATCGGTAAGGGTTACGAATATAGGTGGGATCATATAGGTGAATATTTGGCCAAGGATATCTGGCGTATATTTATCCGGTATGTCAGTGTTGCGCCTGATTTTCAAATCTAAACAGTCTATACACTAAACGCATGCTTCCTAGCTCCAACCAAGGAAGCTCTAGGACACCTAATTCAATTCGCCGTCAATATTATATTCCCGTTCCATTTACCCCATAGTAAATGTAAGCGAACCCATGATCCGATGTTATTCGATTACTTGCATATGCACGGTGCGCTGGAGTGTAAATATCATTTGCCTTGAGAGGACTGTGACCAGTTTAGTACTGTAGATTTGTGTTTGAGACTCTAAAGATTACTCGTAAATTATGTGAAGAAGAATTATTGTGAGTGACTGTTTTAAGCATTTTACTGATATTGTAAATGGGAAAGATTCTGAGGATCTATGTATGTATGTATGTGTGTTTGTTACTATTTCACGCCAAAACTACTGAACCAATTATGATGATAGATGGGTTAAGAATTCAGAATAACATATAGAATACTTGTACCCCGGTGTGGCCTCAAGATCAGAAGTTACTCGGGTGAAACCACGAAGCAAGGCTAGTAGTTTAATATGATATCCGATTGAAAGTGCAGGTATTTAGACTATCGAAAAGTTTTTAAAGAATCCATCCATTCATCACTTGACATAAGATTTATTTAAAAAATATATGATACTATTTTCCTTTCCTAAATTTAAACACAAATATTTACATGAAATTACGCTTTAATATTTACAAATCTTGTTAAATAATTATTATTTACTTAAAATATATGAATCCATCCAATTTAATAAACGACCTTTTTTATTATTGCAGACAAGCGGGGCAGGTAGTTCACCTGATGTTAAGTGATTGACCGCAGCCCGTGAACATCATCAACATCAAAGTGTCGCAGATGCCTTGCCGGCTTGAAGGAAGGCGAGGGGTTACGGATAGGAAGTTGGGAGAGGAGTAGGATAGGACAGGAGAGGAATGAGATGGGAAAACAGGCCTCCGGGCACCTGTTCACCGTGTGCAATACTGCTTCACGCCGGTCTTCTGCTGGGGATGTGGTAATTTTACCGGTGCGACCTTGGCCCAGTCGGATCCCGCTCTTTTATTGCTTAAGATGTTACGCAGGAGGATTACCCTCTGTTGCCAGCCTATTAACATAACTGTAAATAAGATGAGTGCGTTGAATTTTCGATCTATTTCGCAAACTCAGATTCTCGCATTTCGTACGACAATGCATTAGTTCCCATATCGCAAATTATTCAAAAGACAATAACAGAATACGTTACATAATCGTAACATAAACAGAAAGGATAGTTTTTCCCTACCTCAGCAAGTCTCGCGTATCGCTATGGGCCCAATTCAAGGGTATAAAAGAAGTACCAAAGATAGGTGTATCCTAAGCTTATAGGTCCCCGGTGGGCAACTCGCTACGTTTGGTACTGAGGGGATACACTGGCATTTCTTTTAACTGGACCTTTCTTGATATTCGGAGTAAGCAAATTGTTTGGGGCACGCATGGTTTAATAATGCTTTAACGTTTCTTAGTTTGTGTTCCGTAGGTGATTGTGTAAATATGGTAATTAATTACTTGTGGACTACAATTTTAAAAAGCTACCACCAGTTCGGAAAATTGAGTCTACCGTCAAGAAACGCAAAAAAAGGTAAATGTTTTTATTTATGTAAACTTTTAACTAAGTACACATTATAGAATAGACATTTTTAAGTTCCCATCGGTTCAGAAAGTAAGAAATTTAATCAAGATTTTTACTCTTTATGTCTGGTATACATACATAAAGAATAAAAATGTAGTTTTTCGAGGTTTATATCTAAATAAACAGTGATTTAAACACAGCCCTAACCGATGGACGGATCGAGCTAAAATTTGGCATGCAGGTAGATGTTATGACGTAGGCATCCGCTAAAAAAGAATGGATCAAATCCCACTGGAATGGGAAAGACCGATATACGCAGGTGAAACCGCGGGGTTTCACCTACGTATAGAATAGAATTAATATTGCCTTACTTGCTCAAGTAATTATGTTAAATCTGTACCTAAAACGGTTTCCGAGAGCAAATATTAGTTCGGTTCGCCTGAACGGATATTTGACGTCACTGAGACCATTTTTTTATTCATCTTGTGTAGGTTTATTTTATAAGATTTGTTGAGATAACAAATTGAATAATTTAATAATAATAAACATTGAAGATACTACTTACTATGATGAATTACACTCTTAAGCAAAAACTACTGAACCAACTGTGACGAAACTTGGTATTGATATATTAATAACTAGCTAATTCAATAAAATAGAGTAACATAGACTAATGTTACTCGTGGATAATGTACCTTTCGAACGGCGAAGATTTTTTTTTAAATCGCTCCAGTAGTTTTTGACTCTATTTATTCCAAGCAAACAAACAAACAACCAAAGTTTTCCTCTTTATAATAGTAGTGTGAAATGGCATGTACATAATAAAGATTTAATTATTAAAATATACATATACCTAGGTAATGGAACCAAAATATTTCTAGAGCATTTCTTCTAAGTAGAAAAAGTAGCAAAATAATCTAAAACGATTTCCGAGAACAAATATTAGTTTCTTCCACCTGACCGGTGACGTCACGTCACCCTTTTTGCTATCATTCATCTTGTGAAGGTGCTTAAGGGGAACGGAGAGAATATTAGGTGTATTTTATAAGATTTGTTAAGGTAAGGTAATTCAACAATAATAAACGTTAAAGATTATCCTACTAATCATAGATTAGAGAATAAAAGATAGATAGAGTGCACCGAAGACTCGAGTGACGCCGAAAAGCAAATACAAAACGTTTGTCTAGTTTGACGCAACATGTCACGAAGGCTTCGAATTTTTTCTAAAAAAATATCTTTAAAGTTATTTATTTCAAGTAATTATTTATATTTAAATATAAATAAAATTTTAAGCTTGGGGCAACTAAAATCTGAAAAAAATTAAACGAAAACACTTTATTGTTTATAAATAGTACAATAAAAACTAAGATACAGAACAAGCAAAAGGCGGTCTTATCATTCGGTAGCGATCTCTCAAAGACAGACATATAATCCCTGTCCTAACCTATGCTAATACATACAAAACTCATATAAATAAAATACTTTTTAAAGTATTTTAAACGCGGTTTATTATACATTATTTTACATTAGTATTTAACCCGACGTTTCGAGCACTTTACAGAGAGCGTGGTCACGGGAGACATCATCAAATCTCATATATACTCAAATATAATCAACATTTGAAACGCAAACGAAACTATTTCGGTTATAATCAATATTCCAGGTGTACGAAATCTCAAGGTGTTGGACCCTTGTCACTGTATATCGATATTCAAGTCGAGTCTCACCGCAAATATTAACTTCTTACCCGAGTTATACACTTACACAATGGCAGGGGTGCTCAACATTTACAACGAAACTTGAAATTGGTTGAAGTTTTATACGTTTTTATATGAGTTTGGTAAATAAATAAAAAAAAAATAAAAAAAGACTGTCTTGGCGTATGCTAATACATACAAAACGCATATATACTCAAAGATAATCAACATTTGAAACGCAAACTATTTCGGCTATAATCAATATTCCAGGTGTACGAAATCTCAAGGTGTTGGACCCTTGTCACTGTATATCGATATTCAAGTCGAGTCTCACCGCAAATATTAACTTCTTACCCGAGTTATACACTTACACAATGGCAGGGGTGCTCAACATTTACAACGAAACTTGAAATTGGTTGAAGTTTTATACGTTTTTATATGAGGTATGATTTGCAAGTTTGTGGGCCGGTAAGAAGTTGGATTTTAATTGGAGTATGTATTTGAGAATAGTTTGTTACTTTATGAATAACTGCATTTAGAACAGCTTTTTATGTGTAAAATTCGTTTCTTACTCGGCATGGTTTTATGTAGCAGTTAAATGAATAAATTCGCCATTTTCATTTATAAAAATATTACCACCAGCGCTATCAAAATATACTTTTATTAATTAATATAAAGCATTCAATACTAACGAGTTTTCTTTGTTGTCAATATTTATTATATTATATAAATATTATAAAGCGTTTTTCACTAATTACTATTACTATAACTATGGCACCCACATACAGAAAGGGATATACTCTCGTTTTTATTCATCAAGACATCCGGGAAAATGTTTAAAAACGTGTTTTGAATGTAAAGGGAATTTTATTTTATCAATATATAATATTCATGTGGCTGATATTCAAAAAAATAATGAGTATAGTATCTTGTGTTTATTTTAACGAATTTCATTGGGGATTTTGAACGTGGTTTATTATACGTAAGTATTTAACCCTACCTTTTATTTTACATATGAACCAAAGGTTGACAATACCAGGTTTGTATAGAATGAGGAATGGAGGCCGGATAAAAGCCTTAAAAGCTACTCCGCTTTGTGTCTATCGATTCGCGATACGTATAAAATTGGAGATCACGTTAGCTAGTTTAACCAATACTACTGGATAATAGGAAAATTGAATTGTTTGTATACTCATAATAAAAGAGGTTTTTATGTTATATTTCTTAAATGAAATGAAATGAAATGAAATTAACTGTATCATATAATAACAACAACGAATTGATGTGATATATTTGTAACTTAGAATTAATATAATTTTTGTAAATTATCCTAAAATTTCTGACAGAGCGAAGTGAGGTCTCAAAGTTGAGATGGCCAGGCGATTGTATGTTTGTATATAAGTATTTAAATATGAAAAACTTTGTGCGATAAATTACGTATTGGTTATCTGATCTTGATTATATTTCATAGGCAAATATTTAAGACAAAAGAAAATTTTGAATTCGAAGATGTGCGTAATTGGTGGTATAACTGTCGCACATAAACTTTTTAAAAACAAACATACTTTAGATAAAAAACATCCAGTCAGTAAAAAATTATGGTATTCATCATTTTAAAATTTTCTACACAGCTGTGATGATTAAAATCACACCTCCGGGTACATAAGACACTCTTCAAAACTATTAAAGTAACTAATTAATAATTCAATCAATTACTTTGTCGACTTAATGCTACAAATTCTAAAACTAAAATACCAAAGGTGGTCAAGCTCAATGGCTGTGCTAACGCATAGCTCGTAAGCGGTGAACAAACACCTCACTTACTACCAACTTCGATATCTCTTTAAACATCCTTCATCAACACAGCGTTTAGGATCGCAAATGTATATTAAAGCTCAACGAGTTTAAAAAAATACTTCTAAAAGTATCATTTGTGAGGGACAGTTGGTATTGTTGCTGTACCAAGTTACCAATCCATAGCATACCATGAACATCTTAGAAAACATATATATTAAATATTTTTTTCTTCTGTTTCAATATTCAACTGGGAGGCATCCGTATTCAGCTCAATACTTAATAGAAAAAATCTTAGATATTTCTCACATATTTTAGGACAATTACTTTCTAAATCCTAAAATACCAAGGTTGGTCAGGCTCAATAGCTGTGCTAACGCATAGCTCGTAAGCGGTGAGCAAACACCTCACTTACGAGCAACTTCGATATCTCTTTAAACATCCTTCATCAACACAGCGTTTAGGATCGCAAATGTAGATTAAAGTTGAACGAGTTTAAAACAAAAATTGATTTCTAAAAGTGTCAGGATTTGTTGCTGTACCAAGTTACCAATACCTTCATGGCATACCATGAATATCATAGAAAACATATGATGGAATGTTTAATTTTTTTTTCTTCTGTTTCAATATTCAACTGGGAGGCATCCGTTTTCAGCATTTCAATACTAAATCAAAAAAATTCTATGATATTTTTCTCATATTTTAGGACAATTACTAGAACCTACACTAGAATACCAAAGGTGGTCAAGCTCAATAGCTGTGCTAACGCATAGCTCGTAAGCGGAGAGCAAACACCTCACTTACGAGCAACTTCGATATCTCTTTAAACATCCTTCATCAACACTACAAGTTTAAAGGGTCGCAAATGTAGATTAAAGTTGAACGAGTTTAAAAAAATACTTCTAAAAGTATCATTTGTGAGAGACAGTTGGGATTTGTTGCTGTACCAAGTTACCAATCCATAGCATGAACATCTTAGAAAACATATCAAATATTTTTTTCTTCTGTTTCAATATTCAACTGGGAGGCATCCGTTTTCAGCTCATTTCAATACTTAATAGAAAAAATCTTAGATATTTTTCTCATATTTTTAGTACAATTACTTTCTAAAACCTCTACTAAAATATCAAGGTTGGTCAAGCTCAATAGCTGTGCTAACGCATAGCTCGTAAGCGGTGAGCAAACACCTCACTTACGAGCAACTTCGATATCTCTTTAAACATCCTTCATCAACACAGCGTTTAGGATCGCAAATGTAGATTAAAGGTAAACGAGTTTAAAAAAATACATCTAAAAGTATAATTTGTGAGGGACAGTTGAGTTACCAATACCTCCATAGCATACCATGCATATCTTAGAAAACATTAATGGAATATTTTTTTTTCTTTTGTTTCAATATTCAACTCGGAGGCATCCGTTTTCAGCATTTCAATACTAAATAGAAAAGTTCTTAGATATTTTTCCCATATTTTAGGACAATTACTAGAACCTACACTAGAATACCAAGGTTGGTCAGGCTCAATAGCTGTGCTAACGCATAGCTCGTAAGCGGTGAGCAAACACCTCACTTACGAGCAACTTCGATATCTCTTTAAACATCCTTCATCAACACTAAACGTTTAAAGGGTCGCAAATGCAGATTAATGAAAAATAAGTTTAAAGAAATAATTGTCTTCTAAAAGTATAATGTGTAAAAGGCATATTTTATATTGAAGAAAACAATTTTTTAACCTTGCGTATTATTATTCATTAAGCATGGTAGGTTCATATGTATTTAATTATAAAATAGAGCAAACATGCTTCACTAAATCACTACATAGTATAAAACAAAGTCGCTTTT
>LQNK01000414.1:54558-69354 GCA_001586405.1 Phoebis sennae
ATCCCTTATATTAACGCTCTGTATTAAAATTTCCCAAATATATTCAATGTACAAATTCTGACATGCTACGATTTTATTATATGTATTGATTGCAGAAAACAATTTTTTAACCTTGCGTATTATTCATTTATTCATTAAGCATGGTAGGTTCATATGTATTTAATTATAAAATAGAGCAAACATGCTTCACTAAATAAATAATATACGATACTTATCAGTTATAAAAATAATACGAATATCCCAATTACAACAATTTTAGTCGTGTCACAAATCACAAATTCATTTTCATAATGTCACTGAAATTCATTAATTTCATGATATGAACGACCACATTTTAATAACATGCTTTTCTACGTAATCTAAAACAGATATTAAAAATATCCAAAAACCGTTGACCAAGAAATCCCAAACGACCTCATATTTTTATAAGATGTGTAATTAGGATCCTACAAAGTAGATCCACGGTTAATACAACCGTCATATTGCTTTTAATATTTATTATGTGCTTTATTGATATCTGCTATTCTTGCATGGATGAGCTACAAGGTTTAGTTGTTTCTTTTTATGATACAGACGTAAAATAAAAAAATACTTCTTATTTAAACTTTTTGACAAAAAGATATCCTTAGGATAGATTCACATAAAAGTATTAAAATATAATGATTAATTTATTTAACGTAAGAAGTAGGTGGCATGGCATGCATGTATGTTATTACTCTAGGCTTTGGCACCAACTTCTTGAGGACATTAAAAAAAATGAATAAAAAAATAAATAAATCATTACATTTTATTACTTTTACATGAATCTAAGGAAATTGATTATTGTTTTTGTTAAAAAGTTTATATCTTAGTTTTTGGTGTGAGGAAATCAGTTCTATTTTCGGCAAAAAGTTAACCATTGAAATTTATTACCAGTTATAATAATTAAACCGGTTCAAAAGGTTTTAACTATTCCCTTAAGCTTAGTTCCAAAATTCCATCAAGAAAACACATTAGTGAAATATTCGCAGTCACGCAGTTCCTTGTAATCTCTAACTTATATCGTACTATTGGACGAAACGACAAGATAAACGCTCCTAAACAATCAAACTGAAGGCAAACAGACGGAAATTGCATCCGGAATAAAATACGCAAGACAATCGAGTAAACCGAGGTTTGCTGTACCTGTTTGTGAAGTTTTATCCACGGAACTTTGGGAGTTTGGGTTGTGTGTGCATTTTACGCCTTACAAAATTGTTATTTAGAATAGAATAGAAAATTTGTTGTATCAGACGGTTTATACAATGGCTCTTATCGTTAAATCAGAATAGAAAATTTTTATTCAAAATACACAATCATGAGACATCAGCTCAAATAGTATTTCAATTGTGGTGTTTTAAATAAATCACTGAATTAATTAATATGCGTTTATTACTAGACCACGGATGACATGGGAAAAAAGCGCAAGAGAGCCATAATGCCAAAATATAGAATGTATGGCTGCGTTCCAGATATCACAAAAATATCTGTAGTAGGACGTTAAATAATTATCGCTACGTGATCGTTATGATAAGTGAATGTTAATGATTTTGTGAGGTGTGATACACAGATTTAGAAAATTGAGTGGTCTATTACCTATGCTTTGTAAAAGCCTACGATTGATACAGAATGCATTGCATCAGGAGGGAGTTATACTTTTACAATAATATCTTCTGTTTCATCTAATCTGTTACATAAATAGGTGGAAATTGAATCCGCAAGACAATCGAGTAAACCGAGGTTTACTGTACCTTTTTGTGAAGTTTTATCCACGGAACTTTGGGTGTTTGGGCAATGTATGCATTTTACGCCTTACAAAGCTGTTATATAATAGAAAATTTTTATTAAACATAAATACAGACTGACATCAGCTCAAATAGTATTTCAATATTTGTAGTGGGACGGCAAATAATTATCGATAGGTGGTCTTTACGATAGGAGAATGTTAATTGTTGAAGATTTTGTGACTTGTGATACACAGTTTTAGTTTTGATGCTTTGACAAGGCAAACGGAAAAATGTAGATGATGATGATGATTTTGAAGTAAATATAATATAAGGTGTTTAATAGTTTCATTATCAATTTTGACGTATTTTGGCGTCTGTGATAATATTGACATAAAGCTATCAGATGTCTCCCAATTTCCCAATATAAATTCTCGTCTTCCTCCAAGCCGACAAAGCAGATGTTCATGGGCTGCAATCAGTCACTTAACATCGGGTAAACCGCATGCTCCACTTGCCTGCTGTACCATAAACAAATTTAAACACTATTCCTACAATTCATGAAAACCGTCATTCGCACAAGCCCGCGTAATTAATATAAGCGCCATTTGCATCCATTAATTCAGTTTTTGTCTCGTCATATTTTATCTTCCAGCTTGACGTTGCAAAAACCATCGGAATGAATTCACTTGCTCTATTCATCATCTCACGTCACGCGGCTTAGCATTACACGTATTTGTCTCGAAGCGTTCATTAAATACAATTTTAGATCGCTGAAATGTTCAAGAGGATAAAATTGTGAAGGAGAAATACCTGTATTAGTCATCATCATCATCATAGGCCTTTGCATCTATAACATATGATTTATATAGCATCCCAGAGTTGGTGACCAATGCGTGACCTGAATTAATAGATAAACCTTCCCCAATTTTGGTCATGATGGCCAATCTCAACAGAGAAACGCCAGTTGCGCAGGAGATATTATAGTCTACTCCACAGGTGCACTACTTATTCTTTACTCTGGGTTGTTACTGAAATTTTATTCGTCAAAAAAAGTCCCGAACCCGAAATCCCTTGATCTGCAGTCAAAGATGCCATTCAGTAAATATAATAAATCAATATTTCTGGACATTTAACACAACGCCATCTAGTTCCGAACTAAGCAAAGCCTGTACTATGGAAACTAAATAGGATAAACATATTTTTTTGTAAATACATACATACTACATATAAGTTAACACCCAGACAGTAGAAAATTACAATGTTCATCACATCAAAATTTTCTATTCTGGGCATCGAACCCACGCCCTACGGCGCACTATACCATTGCTATTCACTGCGCCAATCGGGTCATCAAGTAATAAAATACATCAGGAATAATATACAAATACCTCGTATCGTAGCGAACAACAAACTTTCGGATTAGGTTATGAATCCAATTGTATTGAGGTTCAAAAGGAGCTTATAGGATAACAGAAAACGTTGTCTCAAGAACTTTCAATAGAAATTTTCTTAAAGACATAAGAATCTGCAATAACCTTTAATATAATATGTCAGAAATTTCTATTTTCGTATTTAATCTTAAATTAATAATTTTAATTTGTTATTCAGGGTGGTGACTACAGAATATGTTTAATTTTATTATAAAAAAAACTAGTTACTTCAAATAAATAAAAATAGTATTATATAATTGAAGAAATATAATAAATTAAAAATTTGTAAAAATATCACATACAGATGAAAACGACAACATCGCATTGTTTAAATGCAATAAATTCAAGCAACAAGTTAAAGTTTAACGTTTTTGTTCTAATTATCATGATTAAATCATAGCAAAATTAATAAATGTATCCTGTCTAAAATATTTAATGATGAAGTTGAAATCTCGAATTGAAGTATTGATTCAACACATAATGTTTAAAACACAGATTAGAGAATAAAAGGCTGATGGAGTGTTCCGAAGACTAGAGTGACGCTAACTACACGTGCGCCTGTGTGAGTGAAATTTGAAAATTACAAAGCTCTCGTGACGTATTGAGTCAAACTAAACATTTTTGTATCTACTTTTGAAATTTGTATTTGCTTTTCAGCGTCACTCGAGTCGTCGGCCGCACTCTACCTGCCTTTTATTCTCTAATCTATGGTATATTAATTAAAGATTTCATCATGCCCACCCTGTATAATTCAAAAAGCTCATATAAAGCTTTATACAAACTACACGTCGATTTGCACAAATTTCTTTGGAAATCTAAAACTAAATTCAACTCGGTAGGTAACTGCAAATATTAACTCAACAAAAGGCACCTAGTGTAAATTAAAATTAGTCTAACAGTGCAGCTTTCAATGAAAAGGAATTATAAATGGAATCTACATCGCGTTTCATTCAAAAGATTAATAGCTAACCTACAAGTTTTTCACGTACTGGAATGTTATATGAATTTTACTTCCTTATACAACGTTATCAGAAATAGTTCTGAACCGATTTCGGTTATTGGACTGACATGTTTCGAGTTTTCTTTAAGAAATAAAAAAAAACATTCACGGAGTAAATAAATTTGGTATTATAATTATAATCTAGAATTTTACATACGAATGTAAGTCACATTGAAAAAATACATCGTAACTAGCATTGGATACCAAGTAGTTATTGTTCTCTGTGTATTGTAATTCTAGATTATCCCAGGAGTTTCTAATCTTTTTAAATCCGCGACGCACTTTCGAGTTCAGTTACATGTTTAGACTTTAGACGCCCTAGTGTCGATTAACGGCCGTTTTCAATATTCTATCTATCACCTGTTTTGCTTGCTAAAGTCAGACAAATCTATCTATTTGCACTTACTTTGATTTCTATATCCTATCGATGGGTAGCCTTTGCTATGACTTATGTCTATCTAACGTCATATAATCTGACATAACAATCTATCTATAATCTTTGGTACATTATTGAAAACGGCCGTAAGAGGTCAGATAATCGGAACGCATCATTGGGGGGAGGGGAAGCAATGAAGTCCTCCTCCTCCTCTTGATTATCCATTTAAATAATTATTTTAACAACCGCGCTGCTTAGACTTACATTTGTCAAATAAAATGTTACTAACATAACGAGAACGGGACAAAATAACGACTCGATTGATGGATCAAAGATTTGCTTAGCGAAAATATCCAAGATTTTTGGGCGCAGTGGATACGAGAATAACAGTGTATATTGCGCCTGTGAGTTCAATGCCCACGTGTAGAAAATTATGATGTGATAAGCATTGTAATTCTCGAATTGTCTTCGTGGTGTATTAAAACGTTTGTCAAGCTTAGGCATCCGATAAGTATTGACACAAATTACCTTTCACTTTCCTACACGAAAACGTTCGATTGACAAGCCCTTGAATTTCTGGTGCAGTTTGTTAAAAGGCTTCATTAACAATGCACCGCTGTCTCCTAATAGCTTTCTTTGTTCTCAGAATCAAAACAACTCGGATAGCTTGCATTATTAACGTTCTGTGACAATGTTAATAGACGCCATCTGTTGTGATTTTTGGGAGACGCAAAGGGTGCGATTGGGACACTTTTACCTAAACTTATTCGTGAATTACCATCTTGCCTCTTGGTAATGATAGGTTTTCGTACATATTTTTTTTATAAAACTGAGTCTTATTACTCCCCTGAAATATTTTGACATAGTTATTCAACCTTGCATCTGCAAGGAATAATTGTACATCATTTTATCGCTTTTATCATTTTTAAAAACAATTTTTATAAACTTATTTTCTATATATCAAGTATTTATGAATTAATATTTATATAACAATGTTTATTAGATGATTATTTCCTACCCGATCGAACCCACACCCTCTGGCACAAATAAGCATTGCATATATTGCGACAATTTGATCGTCAAACGTACGAAAAAAAAATATGTCTGGAATTTTATTTTATAAATTCTATAATAATCGGTAAGCAGATAGATAAAGATTATGATCCAACATCTTTAATTACTCTAGAATAATTTGTACCGAGTGTAAATTTAAGGGCATACCTCGATTCAATAGCAAAATTAATGAAATTTCTCCCTATAACTAAATCACATATTTCAGAGCAAAACTATTAATAACCCACTATAGACCAACGTTAATTTTTCGTCACTAATTAAGCAATTATCGTGGAAATATCTAATGGAATATGGTTCAGGCTGTTAATGGGCCGTTAAATTAATGCCCACCAGTTTTTGACGTTTTTCTATTAACTGTAGCTATTAATAATGGAAATTGGCAAGCCTTTTACGTTATTAGAGTTCCGTTATGAACGGGGTCAATAGAACACTTTTAATAAAAATACTATCTATATTATCAAGTATATTGTATGTCAAGGTGTCATTTTACCAGTACGGCGACGGGTTAGAACAGTTGAAAAGTTACAGCAGTTTTTTTTAATGATGCTCAGACTTAAATAACGAATTTTAGAAAGGTGTGTATCGGCAGGTCTAATTTTATGGATTAACTTTTTTTATTTGAGTATAAGGGCACAATACATGACTACAATGCTTCAGATTGATTTTGGGACATAAAAACAGATGTGCAAGTTTTCATTTACAATTTTACATATACACGTAATTGATATTATGTTGCAATATCAAACACACAAAAATACACAATCGTACGTATTCGTAAATATGGTATAAGTATTGAAATAAACCAATTTCATTAATACAGCTACAAACATTTCGTAAATGTATCGCGCTTTGTTAACCGACTTTTTAATCCTTCAAAAATCAACCTCAATTAGTATTATTTTTTTTATCTATTTATTTATTTCAGGTAACAGACAAAATTTGTACGGACCCATATCTATACATATAATAAAACAGTAACCGAACCATTTATGTACATTGAATATTTTTCATAAAGAGTAATTGGTATGCAATATGTATGTTCTAAAGATACCAAAACCATGGTTTAATCTTTTTTTCCTGTTTGTCTGTTTGTCTGTTTATCTGTTTATCTGTTTGTATGTGCGTCAATCACGTAATAACCACTGGGCAGATTTTTATAAAATTTCACATGCTGATAGACCAATATTAAGTGCAATTTATAGGCTACATTTTATTTAGAAAAATATATTTTTGGGGTGGCTCTCCATACATGTAAACGGAGGGTAAAAAAATAAATTCGCGAATACATCATTGAGTGAGATTTTATTGGAAAGGTCTTTAAAAATGATATCGAAGTTTCGAAATGCGTTTTCTTCTAAAATAAATACTTTTTGAGATATATGCTTCTAAAGTCGCGAAATTGTCATACCACGTGACAATATGAGATTTTGGTTGAGTTGCAGACATACCTTTTTATATTCTTAACGTATAGATTAAGACGTTAAAACACTCAATGAATCCTCAAAAACTTTCAAAAAATAACAAACTCTCTGCCCGCGGCTTCGCTCGCGTAGACTTCGATTTTCTGTATTTTTTAAGGGGCGCGCGCTCTGTGAGATTTTGGTCAAATCCATTTCCATAGAAAATTATAAAAAAAACTATAGACATGCGCATATATCACTGGTCCTGCGATCGTAATTTTTTAAAAGTTTTATTGTGCTCCTCTAAAAATACAGAAATTAGTAGCCCACGCGTGCGAAGCCGCGGGCGGAAAGCTAGTTATATATATCATAAATAATAAATACCTTACAGACTAACATACAATTATTGTATATACAATTAATTAATTATATAAAATATAATTATACAGAACCCTCGATGTTATAGCGCTCACACTAGATGGGATTTATTAATATCGACATTTGCTAGACTGAAGTAATAGCTTTTCTCTATATACTGCTAATTTTAGGTTTCCGACTGAATATGTTACCTAGTCAATAAACTTTTGACTATGCATTACTAGTACCTTTGTAGAGCAGAACAGAGCTTGTGTCCTAAGTGTGCTCCTATACGCTTCCGAAACTTGGACGTCTTATGCGCGACAAGAAAAGAGACTTAACTCCTTCCATCTACGTTGTCTTCGCAGAATCCTAGGTATTACGTGGCGGGATAAAGTGACTAACGAAAACGTCCTCAACAAGTCACACATGCCTAGCATAGCGGCGCTACTTAAGGAAAGACGTCTTCGGTGGCTGGGACATGTCTATCGTTTAGACCCCTGCCGGCTACCGCGAAAAGTTCTCTTTAGCCAAATCGCCGGACGTAAAAGACGTGTAGGACGCCCATTACTTCGATTCAAGGACTGCGTTAAAAGAGACTTGGTTTCATTCAAAATCGACGAAAATGAGTGGGAAAAGTGTGCGAGTAACCGCGAGGAGTGGCGCGCAACACTCAAGGAGGGTCGTGTTAACCACGACCAGGACTGGTTCCGACACCTGGAGGAGAAGCGGGCGAGGAGACACTTCGCAAAGTCCAACCCACCCTCATTGACCGGACAATATAAGTGCGCTAAATGCAGCCGCATTTGTGCTTCGCGGATAGGGTTACACAGCCACCAAAAGAGCTGTGACACACACATGACTGCATAAATAGTCTACAATAGACTCATAAGGCCATGATGATGATGATGACTAGTACCTTACGTTACCTTACCTTTTGTACGAAAAATATAACCTGTATGTATTTTCTGTTGATGTATTTAGTGTTTCTTATATATATGTTTGTAAATATATATGTCGCAGTAAGATAGATAAAGCCGTAACATAGTTATATCCCTAGGGATATAATTAACTATATATATCGTAACATAGTTATACGAAGGCTATTCATTACTATCTCACTAGGAGTATAGTTATAAAACGGTCTAAGTTTAGTGATATACTTATATTACTAGATTCAGTTTAGTGAAATAGCTTTCGGAATATGCAGCATGCCTATAAAAAACGAATATTATATAGTGTTCTAGTAAATGATGCGCCTGTAATAAGCATTCGTAATTCTAGATGTCATGATTCCTCTTCTTGTCTGAACAAAAATTAGAAATTACTTACAGATAAATCTCATACAACATATCTCAAAACTGTTGATTAGCTTTAGTGTTTGATTAGTTATCATTGCATTGTTAATGTTTAAATTTAATAAATATGGTAGTTTTAAATATAATTGAAATTTCTTTAATACGTGTAATTACGTGTTAAAGTCACAAACGATTGTAACTAACTGCAGGATATATTATAAAGTAGATTTTTAATAAAGATAAAACCAATTTATAATACCAATTTTTATTTAATTCTATGGTAGATTTCTATTTCACTAAACTTTATCTAGTAATATAAGTATATCACTAAACTCGGACCGTTTTATAACTATACACCTAGTGAGATAGTAATGAATCGCTTTCCTATAACTATGTTACGGTATAATTATATCCCTAGGGACATAACTATATTACGGCTTTTTCTATCTTACTGCGACATATATACTATAAATAATAAAACACCATAATATATAAAATCGAGTTTTAAATAAATACTAGATGTATTCGTTAAAAGATGGTTATTTTTATGATAGACTAAAGAAAAATAATGATCTTTAATTACCACAAAAAGTCGTAACCCGTTTTAACAGAAGTGTTACAGTTGCTTTGGCAGCTTCAAAAAGAGGAAACTTTTAATAATAGAACAACATAATTGTATATATTAAACTTAGGTTATACCCATTAATTGAATGAAACTAGTAACATTTAAAAAGTTACTATGTAGAGTCCGGCTTACCAATGTGGTTATGGAAAGGATTGGTGGGAGGATACAAAAGGACAATAATTTCATTATCTACACTAATTTTATAAAGAGAAAAACTTTGTTTGTTTGTAATAAATAGGCTCAAAAACTACATGACTAAATTTAAAAGCTACATTATCCACAAATAACAAAGGCTATATTTTATTAGCTATCACGACATTATTCTACGGGAGCGAAGCCGCGCGGATCAACTAATATTATAAATATTTCTTCTTGAACCGGTACATGATTATTAATTTACAATTGATTAGGCGACTGACGACACGCTACCCGTACATAGCATCTAAGCTTCACGTCAGCACATTTGTATAGTGTCCACTACATACATCAATCTTCTATGGAGTGATAATGTATCCAGTTCTTGCTTGGCCTAATCGTACTAAAATATTCATCTCTCCTAATAAGGATCCTGAATGATATTTATCTCTAGCTACACGTACAAATTAACTCCGATAAAGTCTAGGTTTAACCAGGTAAAAATAAATTACTATGCAAATGAGTGTTGTTAAGTCTTGTAAAGTAAAGAATGTAAAGTGAGCAGAGTTAAAAATGGCGCCGCTTCGTGTAGCAGAGTTATGCCCCGCAATTCTACGCTTCTGAGGTTGGCTACGCACTGTGCATATATCTGGTAAATATGGAATGTTGTATTTTCTTGGGTTTGTTTAGTATTTTCTTGGGTAACCACGCTGACCCAACCACGCTCGCTGAAAAGTGCTCGAAACGTCCTGTGAAATAATAATGTATAATACCACGTTTAAAATCGTTTAAAAAGTATTTTTTTTCCATGTGGAATGTTGCTGACACAATAAACTATGTGAACAGTTATGTTTAATATTAATAAATTGGATAGTCTATCGACTTTGGCATCGAGGGATGCCTCCATAGACCTACTTTCCAAAACGATCAGGTTATTTTAAACATGATTTAACTTTGAGTTTATTCCCATCAAATTTTCGCTCTTACGACTGGCTTTACGCTTTGCAAATATGTCACACAAATGTAGAATATGCGAGAGATAGAAGAAGACGAGTTGGCCCAAGCTTATCCCGGAAAAGTTCCCACCCCTAGTACTGCTTCACGCCAATTTGGGTGAAGCAGTACTACAATATTTAAGTGCAGTGAGTTGGAGTATTGGAGACCTGATACCTTCCCATCCCATTCCTTTACCTTTATAATCCTCTCGCTCTTTTCATTCATTAATCTATGCCCCACTCTCCGTAAAGCTAGCAACGCAACAGCATTATCCTATTCATGCTCTAGTTCATGGGTTGCGACACATACTTCTTTACGGCGTGTGGGCAATCGAGTTTTTTACTTAGTTCCTACATTAAAGAGCATAGATCCTTTGTATTTGCTGCGCAGTGCGTAAACCTGCGGCAGTATAACTGCGGTACTTAGAGTACGCGTCATGTTAACTACGTATACTGCTCAGACGATCAGAATGCAGCGAATAGTTGTCGAGAACTGATCGATGCTTTCATTAGCGCTAATTATATACTGTTGTACTGAATGATGCTGAGCAATTTTGTTTTCACTTTTTGAAGGCTGTTTTAAATTGAAAATATATTAAGTAACCAAGACTTTTGCTTAAAATTTTCTCCTTAATGGTAAACTGTAATATTAATAAAGATACTTCTCTATTTCTTAAACATGAAATCACAAAATTTTTCCGACATAGCTCGGCATTTTTTGCTTGTTTTTAAATAACATATCTTAATTATTGAAAGTAAAAATCTATTTATTTTTATACAATTACCAATACTAAAAAATTTATAAGTTCTTTTAATAAGGATTTCTCTCATTGGTTTTTTGTTATTTGTTATTCTGCTATGTGTTATGTACTCAGTGAAAAATTTTTAGGAGGCATTCTCATGTATATTTAGCAAGTAAGATTATATTTTATGTGCATATTGTAAATGTCTCTGTACTGTTTCCAATAAGGAAAATAAAATAAATAATAATAAATAAACCTAATTAAGAAGAAATTTTTTAAAAATTGTGGCACTATAATTACCTATTTACACAACGACGGTCGGTACTAACCTTAGTTCTATATCATACAAACATCCCATTGTGTACTCAAAGAGGTCCAGGTGCAAAGCTAAAGTTCCCAACAAGCGTCCATTACAGGGGATTTCGGGCTTTGTCCTTTAAATTAATAACTCCTCTTTTTGTTTGCATCTTATTAAACTTGTGTTCAAACTTATTTAGAGCGGTTTTGTATGGATTTTGGTAAATTGATTTAAACGTATTCTAGTTTGTTTCAAATTGTTATCCTATTTTTAGTACTGATATTATTTGTGAGGATGTTTGTAACAGTTTCACGCGAAAACTACTGAACGGATTTGGATGATATTTAAGAGTTATATAGCTTACATACCACAGTAACAATTTATAATGATTTTAGAAGGTAATTTTATAAATAAAAAAAAATTTTTCGTTGTAATTAAACGCTTCTAAAAGAGCAACTACTCGAGTTTCTTGCCGCTTTTTCTCAGTAGAGACAGCTTTCCGAATTTATAGTAAATAAAAAAAATATGTAAATATAAATGATATTCTAATAGCGCCTTATACGAAGCCGCTTTGGAAAATAAACATTTTCACTTTGACTTTGACTTTATGAGGTTTTTTTGGCAAAAGTATCTTTCTTTCATTTAGATCAAGTATTACAATTTTGAACTAAATTAACACTAAAGCAACAGCTAAATTTGAAATTACACTTAATTCAGCTGTCCTCATACATCACTCGCTCGCTCAATATTAATATCACCATATAACTCAACACGTGTGTTTAATTAATATTATGGCTAAATTTACGAGTTATAAAAATAGTGATAAATTTTATGGGATAGTTGACTGCAGTGATATACTGATTAACTGAATTAAGCATCCATCTCTGCTTGGTTTTAACTTGATTTACGGTCGTTTTTAATATTCTATCTATTCCCTGTTTTGTTTACGAAAATCAGGCAAATCTATCTATTTCCACTTACTTTGATTTCAATACGCTATCGGCGGATAGCCTTTGTTATGACTTTTGACAATCAAATGTCATTTAATCTGATATCACAATCTATCCATAATCTTTTATTTGACAAAATCCTATATATTATTGTAATTGTGATGGTTGGCCGTTTGTGAGTTTTAAGCAACTATTGAACCGGTTTTGATGTAATTTTTTTAAACAGATAGGTGATAAGCTAAATTATGTAGTTTATTGATCTGTAGAAATTAACTCTATAAAGTGGAAGTAATACTATAAACAATTTTTTATCCATTTCCATTAAATAGGACATTTTGTCTAATTTTAGGAATCCACGAAGTTTCTCCTCTTATATCGTCATCAGTCCTGTCTTAGCTATAGTTGTACATTAGTATTCCGTCATTTATTGATAAATTCGCGATAATAATAATTTACAAAGCATGTTAAATTTTTAAATTTCAGTGTACAGTGCTTTAATTTTAATTCTACTAGCCTCGCCCCACGGTTTTACTCGCGTAACTTCTGATCCCGCGACCACTCCGGGTTTAAAAGTAGCCTATATGTTATTCTGAACCCTTACCTATATGTGTATATTATATCACGCAAAAACTGAACTTAAAATAGTTAAAAAAACATACATACATCCTTACAAACTTTCGCACTAATAATATTAGGATTCTTTGATTAAAACGGTATGGACATTCACGTTCACACAAGCTCATGATTGTAATCAATTACAGTTGACAATGTAACAACTACTGACAATGAGGCATTGCCAGCAATTACAGATTGCGGTGTGACATTGCGGCATTATATCACAAAGTAACAGGTTCAGGAGTCAAACTGCATACAAGCCCACGCACCGCACACATAGATATCACTCACCGACACGAAATCTCGGACTATAGATTAGGTATGTTAAGGAGCTCCGTATACGAAATGTCACATCCAAGACATCTGCTATATTGAATTAAGTATTGAATTAAAGACTTTTTACACTATTTCAACTACTATTTTACACTATTCAATACTTAAAATGCATTTCCACCAAGAAGTCACAATACAATCTATCAATTACATCTGCTATAGATAGTGCCATCCATGACGACACGCCCAATCAATTTTAGGATTTGGAACTATTTACTATGATCGCAATACTTTGTCCTTATTAGTCTATTTAGGTACCGACACGGCTAGTCTACGATTTTATTATATGTATAGATAATTAATTATCTACACTATATTAATATAGTGTAGATAATTAATAAATAAATATTCCTAGACATTTAACACAACGCCATCTAGTCCCGAACTAAGCAAAGCTTGTACTATGGGTACTACTAGATAACTGATAGACAGATTTAAACATACTTTTTTTTTGTAAATACATACATAATATAGATAAGTTAACACCCAGACAATAGAAAATTACAATGTTCATATATTTAACCTATGATATAGATATATAACCTATGTTACTCGTAGATAATGTAACTTTCGAATGGTGAAAGAATATTAAATCGTTCCGTTAGTATTTGAGCATATTTATTACAAACATATAAAGTTTTCCTCTTTATAATATTCATATAGAGACGATCGATTTCTCGACTCTATTTCATGATTACATTCATTCTAGACACTATGATGTATGTGACACTTATATAGTGTCATTCGTCACTTTGCACTTTATCACTTTTACTGTGTATCACAGACTATAATGTGACAACTGACATTGCACATAAAATTGAGTGCAGCGGCGGTAATGTCACAACAAAAAGTATTTGCTTTGAGGCTGTTCTTTCTTTTTCAAATCTTCAATCATTTTTTTTTTAAAATATTGATTACGTATGGAGGGCAAGGTACGGAGCTTTTTAAAATGAAATTTTTAACACAATGAATACAGCAATGGAGCAGCAGCTATTACGCCGGAGGGTGTGGATTCGATCCCCACGAGTAGAAAATTATGAGCTTATGAACATTGTAATTTTTTTCTGTCTGGGTGTTAATTTATCTATTGAATGTACGTGTTTACAAAAAAAGTCTATTTAAGTATGTCTATCAGTTATCTAGAGTCCATCGTATAAGCTTTGCTTTTTTTTAGACTAGATGGCGTTGTGTAAATATCCAAGAATATTTATTTTACTACAAAATACAGTGTTCATAATTTAAAGTAGTCTTTAATCAACGTAAACGTAGTCGACAGTTAATGAAAAGTAATTGTTTCTACTGCCATCTTATTTCGATAAACGAGGCTGAAGTTTTGTCCTTGAAAATAAAAGCTTTTTAAATTATTTGCGTATAATTTATACACAATATTTATGAGCCTCGAAATTAGTTTTAGAATTGTAT
>LQNK01000414.1:79980-98910 GCA_001586405.1 Phoebis sennae
TAAATATAAATAAATAAAAAAAAAATTCCAATGGCAAAAAAACATTCAAATCGGTCCCATAGTTTCGGTGCCTTTTTTTATGGCAGAGCATGCAAAGAGGCTAGTGGGTCACCTGATGTTAAGTGATCACCGCCGCCCATGAACACCTGAAACACCGGGGGTATCACAGGTGCTTTGCCGGCCTTTGATGGAAAAAGATGGCCTATTCAAAGAAAACTCAAATCTTTCCCTTTACAATATTAGTGTAGATATTTTCCTTCGTTTCAGTTATACGTGGCCACGTCACCACAACTGGCGGCCATATCAGCCGGCGGTTTGATCGGCTTCCCCAGCGTGCTGCTGCAACAGTTCAAGAGTAATGACAGCTCCATTCACGTTGATGTCCACACTGCGTCATGGATAGGTAATAATAATATTATAAACTAGTTGTATCGCGTGGCTTTGCTCCCGTAGCATAATGTTATATAGCCTAAGTTACTCGTGAATAAATTTTTAATTCGGTGCAATAGTTGAGCCTATTCATTACAATGAAACAAACAAAGTTTTCTTTATAATATTTTATAATATAATATTAGTGTAGATGTAAAAGATTAGTTGTTTAGATCTTTGAATGTTTGTGTGTGAATCTAGTCGCAACTTCTAAGCGGATTTTGATGAAATTTCATGTATAAATAGGCTGAATAGATTTCGGAATTAACGGGAGAGAAGCCAAGAGCAGTAGCTAGTTTATAAAAAATATTAACAAAATTCAGCGCGTGATGCAAGGCATTTTAAAAGTGATGAAGATTGACTTGTTGCATTTTTTTAAATTTACACAAAAATATAGATTGAATCAAAATTCCAGCATAGACTCGGAGTCAAGAAACAATATCTCAAAGAAAAAATCTATTATAGAATAGAAATAATAATAAAATTTAAATTATATTAGTTGTTTTTATTATATTATTCAATTAAATAATAATGTGTTTAACCATTTATTACAGCGTCAGTACACGGACTCGCAGGCGTTCCTAGTCTCTTCATCCCCTACATGATGCAACTCCGTGGCCGAAAGTTCGGCTTCCAGACCTGCTGTTTCCTCGTCATCCTCGGCTGGACCATCATCTACTTCGCCAGGAATGCCGCCACCATCATCGTGGGCGAGTCCTTCCAAGGCCTCGGAGCTAAAAGCCTTTTAGTCGTCAGCTACATGACTATAAGTGAAATGGTCCACCCTAGATACAGAAATATTATAATGCTATTCTACAGTATAAACCAAACTGTAGGTGTGACCCTTGTTCATGCAATGGGAAGGTTTCTGCATTGGAAAACGATTAGCCTTGTCATGGCTCTGCCTGTTATTCTTGCATTTTTGTTGAGCTGTTCATGGCCTGAATCCCCAGCATGGCTAGCTTACAAGGGCAGATTGGATGAGTGTAAAAAATCCTTTATTTGGCTTAGAGGCAAAAGCGAGGAGTCAGTTACAGAAATGAATGCCCTTTTGAGTTCCCATAAAGAAATAAAAACACGAAAGTTAAATTCTTCACGACAAAGCGTCAAAGATTTCTGGGCTCAAATAACTAGCAAAGACTTTTACTTGCCAAGTTTTCATATGCTTGTACTGCTCTCTTGTTATTACTGTAGTGGTAATCTAGTGTTTCTCGTGTATGCCATGAATATGATTGAAAATGTAACCAAAGATGAGAACGCAGCGTTCATAGGAATGATTGTGATGGACTGCGTTACTCTTTTGGGGAATCTTGTTGCTTATATATTTTTTAAATACTTTGATAACAAGCCAGTATTACTCACTAGTGGTGTAGGCAGTGCTGTGTTTTTATTAGCATCATCTATTGTTTCATATTTACAGTTTTCTAACACGTTGTCAGATGACTCGTTGTTATGTTTATATTTCTTAGTAGGTTTCATGATAGCTTCCAGTCTGGGAATTTATACTACTCCATATGTAATGTCAGCTGAGATAATGCCTGTTAGACACAGAGGTATCGGCGGATCTTTGATGGTGATAATCATATGTGCCTCATATAGTATTAGTCTTAAAATAGCACCATACCTAGTTTTGTATTTAAAATTGCACGGAACGTTTCTTCTTTATACTGTAACTTTAAGTTTGTGTTTATTGTGGGTATGGAGATATGTTCCTGAAACAAAAAATAAAACATTGCAATGTATTGAAGAAGGTTATAGTGATAAATCTAGTGTAGAAGTACCAAAGTTAGATGAGCCGAATGAAATAGACAAATTAAATGTAAGATTGGTACTTATAGCTAAACCTGAAGAAATTGACGATGTTGTGCATACTGTGATACCCGCTGAAGTTGTCCAAACACTTATAGAAAATAAAGAATGATAATAAATGGTAATTCGTCATTGCACACAAGAGTAAAGAAGGACATAACATATAAAACTAGACACAAGAAAACATGAACAAGAGGTGGCCCTATCGCTAGGCAGCGATTTGATCCAGGCTACCTAAGGAGTAGACATTTGAAATTAAGAAAGTTGGTAGGTGAGCAAAGATAAAGTATAAGAAATAAAAAAATATATATATATATATATATATTTTTATTAAGGCACCTCGTTGTTGTCGAATATGTTCCTAAATAAACATTTACAATAAACCTTATCCTTTCTCAAAAACGTTTTCCATTACGGTGTATAATTAATTATTAATGGTGTATGTTATTTATTCATTTAAAATAACTAATTAACGAAATTTAATAACCACAAAATCCGTTACGTGTACATTTTATATGATTCAAGATTTTTTTTTACAAAATTTTAAACCAAATGTGTATATATGCATCTTAACAAAATTAAAGCATAGATAATTACCGACTTGATAGTTCAAGTGTTTTTAATTTTGTTCTCATATACTCGGAGAATTTGAAATCAGACCAATTCATACAAATAAATAAATAAACTAAGAACAAGCAAGATACATCTGCCTACAAGTTTAATAGATAGTTAGATGGTTTGTGATTTACACTAATATTATAAAGAGGAAAACTTTGTTTGTTTATTTAGTTGTCATGAATGTGCTCAAAAACTAATTACCCCAAGATTAAAAATCTTTCACCATTCGAAAGCTACATTATCCACAAGTAACATTGGCTATATTTCATAGGCTATATATATCACATTATACTACGGGAGCAGAGCCGCGTGGATCAGCTAGTTCTGCAATAATTTTATTAATTACAAATCACGCATGCACTAATTTATCAGCTTTATTAATTAATTAGCTATGTAATTACTTGGTCACTCTAGACAACTAATCAAGCGGCCGCAAGGAATCCAATCAAGGCTGGGTATATTTAGTTCATTTGAAAATAGTTCTAACCCTCAGACGTTTCACATTAGTAGGAAATACTATGTACTGTCTATTAATCCGTTGTTACTATATGATTTTTTAAATCGACTTAGGGCCAAATCCAAATCCGAAAAAAATGCATAAATAATTTACAAAAATAAGTCAAAATAAGGTAGCCTTGCCCAAACAAGGTCTCTCGGGTTCAATAATATTTGTTTACAGAAAAATCTGAGACGTTTCACATTAGTACGAAATACCATGAACTGTCTTTTTATCCCTTGTTACTATACAGGTCAGTGATTTTTTAAATATTCTTTTTGGGCTTAATCCTAAACTGGTAAATTTTGACGAAAAAAAAACTGCAACGTCGTGTGACTACCGATCAAGGTGTCTCGGATTCTATAGTATTTATAGTATGTTTACAGAAAAAACTGAGTCAGTATATTGACGAGCACATGTCGCTACTTGGCCTGATCTCTCTTCAGTCGTATCGATCTTCCATCAGGTTTATGAGCATCTATGTTCGCGCACATATTTATAATAATAATATAATATTTATTAAAGTATCTAAGACTCATGAGTGTTAGTAGGTACAAATAACTTATCTTAGTAACATCGTATACATATATTAATATATTTTTTATGGTACAGTAGGCAAGCGGAGCATGCGGTTCACCTGATGTTAAGTGACTGACCGCAGCTTATGAACTCATGAACATCTATGACAGTGTCACAGATGCCTTGACGGCTTGAAGATAGGGGAGGGAATATGAAGAGGATTAATGATAGGAAGTTGGGAGAGGAGTAGAATAGGATGGGAGAGAAATGGGTTAGGAATACAGGCCTCCGGGCCTCTGCTCACCGTACGAAACACAGTGCAATACTGTTTCATGCTGATCATCTGCTGGAGGGTGGACTAATCATGCAATGCTCGACTCCATATCCGACTCCATATCGGCCATAATTAGAGGATATAATTTAAAAAATTATATCCTCTAATTATGGCCGAAACAAAGGCTAAAGTAAATTCTAAATGTGATCATAAAAACTCCGAAATAACAATATCCCGGAAACTAGTTACGAATATAATCGTACACGATATAACATACATACATTGGTAACGTTCATCGGTTGTATGACCGTCATGGGCACACTTTTATGAATTTTATGGCGATATAAAATTGGAACTGTATCGGATGTCGAGTATAATATAAAATTAAATGGGTTTTAAAATAACTGTCATTTCAATGTTTATATTTTGATATACAGGGTGGAATTCCGTAACAACACCTGAAGGTGAAATACTGTAAATTGAAAATTTTAGATAAAGAAAACATTTCTTTATTTTTCATATAAATAAAGAAGGTCCATAAGATAAAAATCCAACCAAAAATATTTCTTCAATTGTTTAAATTTTCATTCTTTGTTTAAACGGTAATTTTTTTCAAATATACTTTCACGGTCGAATCCAAATTCTAAATGTAAACTGCATCATTTACAATAAAATATTTTTAATGGCATAGATTAGACGAGATAATTTTGCATTTTCTCCTGTTATAGGAAACTAAATAACAAAATACGTTGAAATTAAAAACTACCTACAAAGCCTCACAACTCACAAGCGTAAGTAATGACTGTTGTAATTAAAAGGCTACTTGCAAAGCAAAAAGCTTAATCGCCGCCTAATGAGAGTACCGGCGACTGCATAAACACTACTTGATTAAACTTTATCGCTAGTACTGAGCACCAAAGTTTAGTCGAAGAAACATTATCTGAAATATTTTGTAATATAACACTTTCCTTACTACATTTTACATTTTCGCCCATGTGGCGATGGGTTAGAATACATGTGTCGCCACCCCATTTTTATCCATGGGTGTCCAAAGAGATAACAGAAGGTACTGCTGCATACTATCTATTCTATCTTCAGCTCGCACTGATGTAATTACCACCCCGCCCAAAAGAAGATTGGCGTGAAGCAGTATTGCACTGTGTTTCGTATTTTGTAGGAAGACCTTATGAGAGTAAAGGAATAGAGAGTGCACCTGTGTTCGCGCGTACACTTGTGCACTATAATATCTCCTTCGCAGCTGGACTGGACTACACTAGACTCTGTTGGGATTGGTCACCATGGCCGAAATCGGTCAGGGAAGCTATTATTATTATATTTATTATTATATTATTCTTCGAAGGTTACGAAAAGCGCCTGGTCCCCACCAAATGTGAAAAGCAACTGACAGAACGACGATGTCAGTTGAAATTCAAAATTCGAATTTTGACAGGACGTTCCATATTCGGTATAGACAAGACATCAAATTATAGCAAGCACGTAGCAGCACAATGTAAGGAAACAACTGGCTTAAATTCCAATTAACACACACATTTGAATCGGATGCTGAGACAGTGTTTGTAAACAATAACCGTCTCCATCCCACGCAAGTGCTGCAAAAAGATTGACACGTCAGTAATTAGACAGGTAATGCTTAAACAAACAAAAAAATTATAATAAAGATCGACTAGCACCTCTATATTATTCTTCAAAGGTTACGAAAGGCGTCCGGTCCCGACCAAATGTGAAAAGCAACTGACAACACCACGATCTCAGTTGAAATTCGAAATTCGAATTTTGAGAGGGCGTTCCATATTCGGTATAGACAAGACATCAAATTATAGCAAGCACATAGCAGCACAATATAAGGAAACAACTGGCTTAAATTCCAATTAACACACACATTTGAATCGGATGCTGAGACAGTGTTTGTAAACAATAACCGTCTCCGTCCCACGCAAGTGCTGTACAAACATTGACTCGTCGGTAATTAAACGGGTATTGCTTGAAAAATATACAGAGAGCTGTTGAATCAAATGGATTTTCTGTCTTAATTTATTGTGGGATTAAAGACTTATTTGCTGTAATGATGAGAAATTTTACATTGTTTAAAAGTAGATATTTTTGCACGACTCTACTCCAATTTGGGTGTTTAAGTTTTTCGCAGATTCCTTTTGCTTTTAGTAAAATTCGTTATGGTATTTTCAGTCTTTATTTAATGTTTGTTATATTTAGAAAAACGTATAAGTGTTGAATCTTTCGACAAATGAACCAGAATTTTCAAACTACAATTGGATTAAAAAAATAACTCGGGGAAAACATAACAGGTGGTACCTGTCTATGAAAAATGTTATTATTTTCGAATAATTCAATCGGTAAATATAAAAACTACATGGACATAAACTATCAAAAGCCTTTAATTTTTGTTGACTATAACTGTAATATGGTTGATACAAATCCTTACTTCCTTATTAATATTATAAATGCGGAAGTTACTCTGTCTGTATGTCTGTCTCTTCTTCACGACTAAACCACTGAACCTCAAAAAAAAACGAAAAACTCGAGAAAGAACAAAGGACTTTTTATTGCGAAAATCGCACGGGAACGGGAATATATATTTCTTTGTATAGTCTGTTCTGTATAACTGTTCCCCATCATGTTTATATCTTATTTATATTTCAATTCTCTGTTTCTATTTCTCTTTCCATCTTTCAGTTCCTACTTCTAGGGGTGACTGGAAAACAGCATTGTTTCGTCTTATGACAAAGCAAGCGAATGCTGAGTCATCACCTTAATTATTTATTATTAATATATTAAATTTTCTATTCTTTAATTGTGAAATACCCTACGGCAATAAAAGTATTTTTATTTTTTATTTGTTTTTATAAACGAAGCACACCTAGTATGAAATAATTCGTATAAATTCCAGGTGTATCTTCACATACAAACAAGAAGCTCAACATTTTCTTACATAACCTCAAAATATAAGTGTCATGAATACAAATTGCATCCTACCAAGGGTTTTTAAATATATATTGGTAGATGCGAGCTGGTATCAATATTACATGAGGAGCGAGTAACGAATTTTGAACGTCCACCACAGTCTTATTGAATCGGATGAAGAATTTTCTAGTACGAAATTAGAAATTTTTAGCTTCTGATGTTTTGAAATTGTGTCTTCATTTTCTAGTTTGATATGTCGTCTGCTTTTGAAAGGAAAAAGACTGAGTAATAAAGTTCAATATAATAGAAACTGCTACATAATATACATAAGAAACTAATTGCCTAATATTCATAAGAAAAAGACCGATAGAGAACCCCCTGAAAACCAATTATAAACCAAACCAAAGGAATATATAATTTTAAAAGTAAATTATTAATTTTTCTTTTTGCGTATCTTGTTTGTACAAAGTAATCTCTTACATTAGTTTGTATTAAAAATATATATTTACTATATATTATGTGCCCAAAAATTCAGCCCGATCCGTCCAGTTTGGGCTGTGCGTTGATAGAAAAATGAATAGTTTACTTTTAAAATTTATATACTAGCCTTCTGCCCGCGGCTTCGCACGGGTGGACTACTATAAGATAGTAGTCCCCTCTTTATAGTTGGATCAACTTGACCACGGTGTGTAAAATTACGTTAAAATCGGTTAAGTAGTTTAGAAGTCCATAGCGGACAAACACTGTGACACGCAATATATATATATTAGGAAGATATATTGGTACATACATAATCCGATATTTAGACTAACGCCTAGTAGGATATTTTAGTATCTGTAAGTGAAACGACTCCTTTTATTTTAATAGGAACTAGGCATATCACGGACTATTAAGGACCGAACCTACTGGATTACTGAAGAGTTCCAACATGACCAACCAACAGTCAAATAATAATAATAATTTATTTATTAGTTGCCAAAGTAGTTTTAAATGATATATTTCGTTTTAGATAGCCTGTATTTAGGAGACCTTCCGAAGAGATTCTTATTTTTATTATATTTTTATTTTATAAAGAAAAAAACAATGAAATAACAATGAACAATTATAATCGGAGCCTGAAAATTGTTTCTGAATACAGTTGTTAATGTTTGGACGGTGTAGACAAAATTATACTTTCTCCCCTGTTCCTTTACTAAATTTGCATAGTAAGTAAACACTAGCGACTGTTTTAAAAATGTATGCGATTCGTACTGTTTCAAACTTATCCATTCCCCTTTTTTATTGTCTTACTATAGAAAAAAATGTATTTAAAAAAAAGAAAGAAAGAAAGAGAGAAAGGAAGAATGAAAGAAGAATGAAAAAAAGAAGAAAGAAATTAAGAAGAAAGAAAAATGTTTTATTTGAAACAATTGTGTATACATGGTGATTTAAAATATAGAAAAAGAAAAATACATTTGACGATTTTAATGAACTTTATGTAAATTCCTCTTTTGAAGTCAGTGAAACAATGCAAATAATCGCAAAGTAACAACCAAATATTAAATTTTATACACTGCAATTACTCCGTAAATTACATAAATAAATGTAATGTAAATTAATCCCCAACGAGCAAACATTTGGAGTTTCAATCAACTATACAAAGGTTACCAATAATGAAAATTAAACTATTAAATTAAAATTATTTTTGCATAACCGAATAAACATATTGATTACCAATGTTTGGACTAATATTATAAATGTTAAAATTTTTATGTTTGTCTCCATCCCACCGCAACTATTGGACGTATTTTGATGAAAATTTGTATACAGATAGACTTTCAGCTGGACTATGAGATAGGATATTTTTCAAAGAGCCTTGAAAAAATCTCTTGACCCCGAATAAACGCAAGTGAAGGTGCGGACAGAAACTAGTAATATTGGTAAATGTGAAAGTTAAGATGTTTGGATATTTGTGGCAATACACGCAACTACTGAACTAATTTTGATGAAGTTTAGTCTACAGATAGGCTATTAACCGGAAGAGGATATTGGACACCTTTCATTGATCTATAGAATTGAAATTAATGCGAAACCGCGGGCTTGTACTAGTACATATTTATAATTTTGTTTGGGCGGTAGTTGGTTATTTTGGGATAAAACCAGCTGTATGCTTGAATTATAAATGATGCATATCCTCATTATAGTAAAGTGAATTTTTGATAGTGGACACAGCATATTTAGGCGGTGGTGCAAGAAAAAACATAAAATAACATAAACTCTTTGTATATTTAAAAATTTTATTTGTCATGCTTCATATTTAATCTAATTACGCACTAATCTTTACTTATATTATAAAGACGAAAGATTTGTTTGTTTGTTTGTATTGAATAGGCTCCGAGACTACAAGACCGATTTGCATGAAATTTTGTACAGAGATTCTTTGAAACCCCAGGAATGACACTTATTCAGAGACGATACTTGGGACTACTTTACAATAAGACTTATACATTATATATTTATAATAACTCTAAGTGACAAACCGCCCAAGTTTCGTCTCTGAATAAGTGTAATTCCTGGGGTTTCAATGAATCTGTATACAAAATTTCATGCAAATCGGTTCTGTAGTTTCAGAGCCTATTCAATACAATCAAATCTTTCTTCTTTATAATATTAGTATAGGAGTATAGATTACTTGCTTACACAAGTTTTTTTTTTGTGAATACAATATACACAGAATTTTGAATACAGGTGTGAGTCCACATAGAAAAATTTTATCAGGAAGCCTATATTTCCTGTTAATAAGGCCGCTAGTCGCTTGCACCGCGTCACAAACGATAGCTTACAGAGCCCCAGCGGCCCCGTTCAGTTCGCCCGATGACGTTTATAGCGCGCCGGACGGTTCGTAAATATGATATATTCGCTTTTTAACAAATAAACCCCGAGTGCGATGGCCGTTGGCAAAAACTGCATTGTACACGTGAAATGTAGCTCTATTATAGGTATATTTTGACCGTAATAAAACCGATATGGAATACGTCCTTTATATTTGAACTTTCTTTTGTTTCTTTCAGTGAATATATTTATTTTACCTACTAAACGCTTTTTCATTGCGAAATTATCATATTTTACGCCTTCGTCATTCATTACTTTTTATTTTTTTACAAGAAATCTTCACAGCCGTTCTACTGGTGAGATGAAACACTTTTCAAAAATGTTATTTTAACAAACACAAAATTAAATTAAAAAACAATAACACCCGTTTTCACAAATATTACTATGGGTTCTCACAACAACCAGGGCCCATAAACATATTCAGAAACGATACTTGAGTGGCGGTTTGTCACTTGGCGTTTAAATTAAGTCTTATTGCTTTTAAATTAAAGCACTTTCTTTTAGAACGCATTGAGAAATGTCTTACTTTTCATAGTATTACTACTCTACACAAGTATTGTTTTTGAATACAGTTGTTAATTTAAACGTCAAGTGACAAACTGCCACTCAAATATCTATAAATAAGTTAAGGTGCGTTGTGAGAACTTATAGCATTGTTTATAAATACGTATCGTCTGTAAATAGGTTTATTGAGTCCTATGCGTTGGAAGAACTCTTAATATTGTTTGTAAATACGAGTGTTAAATTCCAAACATTGCATACTAAACATGAATTTACAGGCGTTAAAGCATGTAACACCGGTGTGCGACCTCTAGAGGCCACTGTGCTTCGTGATTAAAATCAGTGGGTATTCCCCTTTGTTTCACATAAAATTATCACTTTATTTACCTTCGCCTGGAGAATTGTACTGTAGGCTATTGTATTGGAATTCAAAGGAATTTTGGGATTCGTTTAAATTCGGATTTAATATGTACAGGAATAATACGTAAACTTTGTGTTTGTACTGTTTTAAGGTAATAAATTCTGTACTGTTGTACATCGAAAATACGCGTTATTTTCTATAGAACGAAAATTTTGTTAATATTCGAATATTCTTCTTTCAAACTTATCGAGGAATATATAAAATATATTGAAAAAAGTGAATACCTACCACTTTTATTATAGGCTTGCATTAAATTAGCTGATAGCTGTTAGGTGTAATGTAATTATTAAATTATATGAAAATAATATACTCTGACTATATATATGAATATCGCTACCGATTGGCACAGTAAATACAGCAGAATAAAGCCTTTAATAAAAGAAATAAAAAAAATAAAATAAAAAAATACAGCAAAGGTCTATTGTCTATAGAAAATTATGATGTGATGAACATTGTAATTTTATACTGTCTGGGTGTTAATTTATCTATTGTATGTATTTACAAAAATTATGTTCAAGTTTGTCTTACAGTTATCTAGTTTCCATAGTGCTTTACTTAGTTTGGGACTAGATGGTGTTGTGTTAATTGTCAAAAAGAAAATAAAACCAAATAAACATTACATATTTCCATGCAAAAGTGTCCCCATATATTAACAATATTACCAGGTGATTAAAAATATGTGCCAACTTTAAGATGGAAGTTTTACAGCTAAATTATAATTAACCTCGCTGTTGCCCATAAAACTGTTTACGCTTAAAATTTCCTCTTTCCTCACCTGTATTAAAGAGCCTATATTCTGTCTCGAGTCCATTTTAATGTATGTTTTTACTAGCTACTACTTCCTTTGCTCTCGTAAAATAGGTGCCTATTACTTAACAATAACCTAATTAATCTAACATCCTATTTGTATACGAAATATCATCAAAATCAGTTCATGAATTACAGCGTAAATTACACACTAACATCCTAACATCAAAATAATAATATAAAATAATAATATGAAATCAAGTTCAAATGATACTATGTTTTATTATATACTAACTAATCCGCGCCTCCGCTCCCATATACTAAAGTTATATATATAGTCTACGTTACTCGTGGATAATGTAGCTTTCAAATGGTGAAAGAATTTTTAAAAGTAGTTTTTAAGCCTATTCATTACAACCAAACAAACAAAGTTTTCCTCTTTTTAATATTAGTGTAAAACAACTTGAATTCAATAACAGGCTTGACTACGTCATAACAAACGATCCAGCCAAAACTGGATCCATGCAGTTCCATCCAGTTCAAACCAATTTACTCCGCCTTAAACTGATTGCTAAGCGGAAAAGTTGTAATTATACAGTGATTGATTAGCTCTCAAGATTGAATAAAACCAATGAGCTGACTCCTTAATACACGAGATTCCTCTGCTAGGAATTTCAATATCCATTATTTTAATTGGCGGATCTTTTCGCTCCGTTTACTGGGACTTTTAAATTGCCTAATTTATAAATTCGGATGGCTATATTTGGAAGTATGCTAGCCTCAGTAAATCAATTGATATATTTAAAAAAATCTAGAAGATTTGACTAGGTTTATAGAACTTTATTCCTGAAATAGTAGACACTACCAACATGAAGATAACATTTAAAAAAAATATGAATTCGTCAGGGCCACACAGCTGAATTGTCAGCTGTTGGTTTATTGGTATTGACCAATGCCCACAAAACAACTTAAACAATATTTAACACGCACAATTCTTGACTTTAACTCAATTTAGAATTCCAGTTTACTTGTATCTTGTCGTATAGTATTAATAAAAACGTCAGGCCCACACCAGTAACTGCATAATATCTTAATCAGACCCGCCTAAACAATGCTCGAACATCACCCACAGATGACTTACGTATAACTGGGCCACTGGATACACATGTAACCTAATTTGTTATCTATGTGTAACGCATTTAATGGAAGCCGAGCATTGCACGATGGGCCAAGCTCGCACCGGTGTCGTTACCACCAGAAGATCGGTGTATGATCAGTATTGCAATTTGTACGTTGAGCGGAGGCCCGGAGGCCTGTATTCCCATCCCATTAATCTCCCGTCCTGTTCTACTCCTCTCCCAATTTCCCATTAATCCTCTCCTAATCCCCTCCCCTTCCTTCAAGCTGGCAAGGCATCTGCAACACTTTGATGTTGTAGAAGTTTATGGACTGCAGTCAGTCATTTAAAATCAGATAAACCGCATACTCCGATTGCCTGCTGTAATATAAAATATATTTATATGCTTAATTGTCTCCTTGCCCTCTTAATTTTATTTTTTTACTACCTGTACCCGCGGCTCCGCTCACGTGGAATTCGGTTAATGTGACAGACGGCTTATGCTAGAGGCCTGTATAGTGCATAAAAATATCTGACTATTACCGCTGAGCAAATAAAGTTGCTCACACTTTAATTTTTTATTCGTATACTATGGTCTTACTCTAAAACTTACTATTCTAGAACTTGAATAATTTGTATCTAATTTTACAGTGTTAATAAAAACGTCAACCCCAAAACAGTTGTATAATATTTGAATCAGACCCGCCCATAACCAACTCACACAAACAGATGGCGTTTCACATACACCTACCCACACAAACAATGCAACGCCGCTAGTCGCAGGAATTTGCATGACTAATGAATGAAGAGGTTTTTCTGCTGCAATGTAATTTGGTAGTATTTTGCGGTACAGGGGAAATTAAATACTGAGCTTTGAGTGTATTTGTAATGGGTGAGTTGAAATCCGTGCAAAAATGTAGCGTCAGCTTAAAACGTGTATTCAGTGTTTCCCGCCATCAATAATTTTCTTACACTTCTTCTCGTCAATAAACTTCTGATATTGAACTTTATCATGGACTCACAAAATTTTATCTATTTCAGAGAACATAAATATCATATTTGTGAACAATACAAGTTTATTTGTAACTTGCTCCTTTGCCTGCTCTGCCATAAAAAAAAACTTGACGTATTCCTTACAGGGTGCGATAGAGGGCTTAAAATACTATAAAATAAGCCACATTATAACATTATATATGTTCATATGTTCCAGGAAAATGCATAGATTTCAAGATAGCACAGCCTGATAAATATGTATTACCATTCCGAACATAACAGCTAATTTGATGTCTACTTTTTTGCTACTTGTATTTCAAATCGCACTTATTTTCCATAATATACAAACCAAAAGCATGCCTACAAAGGTAAAATGCATTGGAACTAAATAAATCACGTATCATCTTTTTACGCAAATATTAACGCGAGCAAAATCACAGGCAGTACTAGTAAATCACAAAACATGCTATAAGAATTTACATCCACTTCCAGCCGTCAGCATACAGAACTAATATATCGCAGTGGATCCACGCAATCTTGTCTGACGTCAGAGCAGGCTGTCACGAGCATTGCTCGACGCGTCGTGATATCGATATGTTTACGGTGTACTCGATTTTATTAACAGTGTGACAGCTAGTTTACTAGTAGGTTTGAACACGAGTGAGATTTGAAAGAAAATATTTTATTTGACATACACAGTTATTATAAAACAAAGATAAAAGATATAAAGAGGTGTTTACGAGAGTGTGCATGGCAAATAGGGCAGCCGCTCAGCGAATCCTGCGCCAGAGAATCATAATTTTCGATTATTACATAAATATAGCATATTACATAAATAACATTGATCAATGAAATCAATCAATACGGGACACGGGACGTTTTTTCAGACAAAGACAAAAATAATTTGTTCACTTCTGCAAACATGCGCAACTTAATTCTAACACAGACATCAAAAGTCACTGTGCAATGCAGAGTCAACTGAGATACAAACATACTCAGCTTATGCTACGGTGTCAATGACAACCGAAGCCCTGATTTTTAGTGGCCCCTCTTAGCACGATTTGAGTGAATATTTCTTAAATATTGAAAAGTCAACATACAACCTGGTACGTTTCGTGTATTCGCTTAAACATAAGTACGAACGCTCGAAAAACTTTGCCCTCATTCTCTCACAGTCAGATAAAAATATGGTTCCAAATAAACAAATTTACACATACATTTTTACTTTTACGGTCTCTAATTTCCATTCGAAAATAACACCCAATAATTCTACCACTGTATGTTCTCCGTGGCAATTTATTAAATCTCACAAAACTTTAGAAACATTTACCAAAAATGAATGAACCGAACCGCATAAACTCCGATTTCCCAGGAGCACGAGGAAAATAATTTAGTTTGGTCTGACCGCTTAAGACGTTATAAGCCCTATATAGTTGGCCCTTGGGAGAATCCCTGCTCCTTAATAATTATGATCTTTCCAAATTCTATAAGATCCGACCCTAGTTTGGTAATTGTAAGAGATTTCAAAATTTATAATAATTATATTTAATTTTAATAAATGGGAAAAAAATCTATTATAAAGGACTTACGTATAAAAATACTATTAGCATGATATTTTTTATTTATTTATAATTTTTAAATGATATTTTTGGATAAATAAATGAATTCTTAATTTTATGTAACAACTAACAACCCATGTACTCACATTACAAATGAATAAATGATTTACGATTTATTTATGATCTTTATTGCACACAAAAACATAAGAAAGTGACCAATGAAACTAGTCACGCGGACATTATAGCATGCGTTACAGAAATCTTTCGCACCCCAAATATGTGCTCTAATGACCAGTGAAAATGACTATCCAAATGCGGGCTGTACATGGCATACCTCACAGAAATCACGCGCACCCGGCATGCGGATCCTAACGACCTATGTAAATGCGCCTTTAAGCACAAACATGAGTACTTAACGTTCACAATCGCTAATTCATAAAAACTCACTTAATAATTATAAAAAAATCGTACAATGGTCGCTCTATACCTTGTATTCAAAGGTCCATCTAAATAAAGCCATTTAATAACAATGCACATCCCTGCAATATTTCCCGCCTTAATTACGTCCAAAGAATATTTATGAAACAGTTTATGAAACATATTTCATAAGCTTTGTCTGTGTCATACAATTAACGTTGTTCATTTGGGAGTCAAATCTCCTAAATACTTTTTGATTTACTGCAAGGGACTTCGGAGAAACTTCGCCAATTTAATGTACAAATAACAAATTGCCTTCACTGGGAATACTTTGAAAAAACAACATTGTTTTTGTTCGGAAACACCGCAACTGCGTAACTGTATTCAAACTACACGTACAACAATGTTAAAAAAATCATCAAATATGTAAATTTAATGTTCATCACGACATTTTCAAGAACTCCAAATCCAAACTGTTTTTTTTAAATGGACTCGTCAGAATTTTGAAGATTTTCAAATTTAAAATATTTCGTTCTTTATTTAAACTGAAACTGGAATCATGGAAATCGCACTGAATGAAGATGGTATGTAATGACACAGATAATATAATACTATACTGTAATGATAAGCAGTTTGTGGGCATTTGGCATTCCAAACTCAAATGGTTTTTTTTTACAGAATTGTTAATGGCCAGGTCATCAGATTTAAGAACATCATACTCAAATATTTTTTCTTTTACCATGAGACAAAAAGTTTAATCTTATTTTTTTTTTAATTTGAAATTTAAAATATTTCGTTCTTTACTTAAACCGAAGCTTGAACTATAAAAGGCGCACCCAATCAAGAGGGTTTATCGTGTTATGCTTAGCAGTTTGTCGGCATTCGTCGCACGTGGAGATAATCAAGAAAAGAAACCTAACCTTTCTTAATATTTAGGGGCGGTTTGCTTTTTTTACAAGAATGTTAGTGGCCGGGTCATCAGGTTTAAAATCATCAATAATATCGCATTCCACGCACGTGATGATAATCAACAAAGTAAACCTAACCTAACAATATTTAGGCGCGGTTTGCTTTACAGCATGCCAAATTCGAATGACATTTTTTTACAAGACTATTAGTGGCCAGGTCATAAGATTTAAAACATCAACTTAAAAAATATTGTTCTCTTTTCAATTGACAATGAGGCAAAATATTTATTCTTTTTTTTTCAGGATTTCTAAATTCAAAATTCTGTTCTTTATTTAAACCGAAACTTGAACTATAAAGACGCACTCAATCAAGAGGGTCTGTCGTGTTATGATTAGCAGTTTGTCGGCATTCCGCGCACGTGGTGATAATCAAGAAAGTTGGCCGTCAGCCGACGTGACGCTCCGCCAATATGGCACGTGCCCGGATGTGATGAATAGACACCGGTTTGACTCGAATAATTCGTGTTTTCGGATATAATGGCAATGCAGAAGATACTGACGGTGATTGAGTAGTCTTGAAGACTTTGCGAAATTTGATTTTGACACGCTATGTTTTTGAGACGTTTAAAATGACTATGCAAAAGATTCTGATGACTGTGATTGCCTAGTGCTAATAAAAATAAAACGAACCGTCTTACTTACGGACAGTTACAATTAACGTAATAAGGTGTAATTAATTTCTAGTTCCTAGTTTAACTAATAAATTGCAAGCTGATTAGGTAATGCACTCGATGACGGTAATTCGCGAAGTAAATATATACATATATTATATATGTTATAATAGATAATATGTAGTGTAGTAGTGTAACTTGAATTTGTTTTTAACGATTCGATTGGCGCAGTGGATGTGGCAATGGTCTATGGCGCCGAATGTGGGTTCGATCCCCACGAGCAGAAAATTATGATGTGATGAACTTTGTAATTTTCTACTGTCTGGATGTTCATCTATCTATAGTATGTATGTATTTACAAAGAAAGTATGTTTAAGTTACTTAAGTACAAGCTTTGCTTAATTTGGGACTAGAGGGTCTGGGAATGGGTTGTTATTAATGTCCCAGAATATCTATTTATTTATTGAATTTTAAAATGATTGGTTTTAAGGTGTAATGTTCTCTTTTTTATGTTATAGCAGGCAAGCGGGGCATGCGGTTTACCTGATGTTAAGTGACTGACCGCAGCCCATGAACACTTGCAACATTAAAGTGTCGCAGATACCTTGCCAGCTTAAAGGAAGGGGAGGGGAGAGGAAGGGATTAATGATAGGAAGTTGGGAGAGGAGTAGAACAAGACGGGAAAGGAATGGTATAGGTATACAGGCCTCCGGGCACCCGCTCACCGAACGAACAGTGCAATACTGCTTCACGCCGGTCTTCTGTTGAGGAGGTGGTAATTACACCGGTGCTTGCTTGGCCCAATCGAGCAATGCTCGGCCCCCACTCGATTATTGCTGCAGATGTTAATCAGCAGAATTACCCTCTGTCGCCTCTTACGACACCCACGGGTAGGAATGGGGTGGCGACACATAACTCGTCGCCACACGGGATAAAACACACATTCATTCACATAAAAAAATAACTTCGTAAATAAAAGCGGTAATTACCAACCCGTTCGACTAAGTATCCCCCTATAACAACGCTAAAGAACCGCATGAGGAGAAACACGATTGACCTCTGTCTCGCATTATGCAACACATCATAAGAAACAAAATAATATGCATTACAACAAAATAGCTCTGTAAATAAAAGCGGTTATTACCAACCCGTTCGACTAAGTATCCCCTATAACAAGAGTAAAGAACCGGCGCATCGGGAGAATCACGACGTTTGATCTCCGACTCGCGACGTGCCCAGAATCCGCATGCGATATTGATCAGATAATGGGATTCAGAATATGCCGCTTGATAGCTTTCACTGCATACTTTTTGACTTCGATTTTCTCTCTGAAACTCGTTTAATTAATAAAGGCATTGTACGTGTATGCAATTAAATGTTTTAATTTAAGAAAATCACATCGTACAAAATAATAAAACGATGATTAGAGGTAGAACTTAACATGCCATTTTCTTATTATTAAGAGATATAAGACATATTTTGAAGAAAGCTTTATATTTTTGAAATTTATTTTTCAATAAAGCCTTTTTCAGTATGATTTAAATATTGATCTTAATTAACATACACTTAACGATATTGATAGTATATTACAGCATCCTTTCACAATATCTACAGAGGAAGAAAATTTAGAATAGAGAAAT
>LQNK01000414.1:100304-116174 GCA_001586405.1 Phoebis sennae
AGGCAGAATCTAATGTAATGCCTTGTAATGTATAAATCGATACCTTTTATTTCATACCACACTTGGCTATATTCATAAGAAAACATCTTCGTTATCCAGTCAACGATTTCACTCATTTTTGTACTCAAGATTTTTCTTTATCTATATTATGTGTATACAAAATTTTATCGGAAAAACCTTACTCCAGATATCCTCGAACAAAGTTTGGCAAAAACCAGCGTGCGTTGCTGCGTCCACTTACCAAGTCACCACATATTCTTTTCAACTTTGATATATTTGATACAAATATTGGTTCTTAATAATTTACAGTTTATGAAGAATGTGCATTGAAAAATTATTTTGCTCAGTAAAGCCTGGACAGGGTGACTAGAATGGTATGGAAATGGTGTTTCATTGACCTTCCCGCAGATGGTTGCGTCTGACCGCTGTTCACTCTCCACGTTTCTATACCAAGAAGAACACACATTCACATTGAAAAAGAACCAAGCCATGTTGATTTTACAATTTGTGTCATAAAAAAGTAAGTTTCCTAACCTGAAAATATATGAATAAATAAATATTCTCGGACATTTTACACAACGCCATCTAGTCCAAAACTAAGCAAAGCTTGTACTATGGAAACTAGATAACTGATAGAAATACTTAAGCATACTTTTTTTTTTAAATACATACTTAATATAGATATTAACACCCAGACAGGAGAAAATTACAATGTTCATCACTTCATAATTTTCTACCCGTGGGAATCGAACCCACACCCTCCGGCGCAATAGACACTGACGTATCCACTGCGCCAACCGAGCAGTCAGATTATGAAATTATAAAAGAAGCCTTAAAGACTTATAAATAACTCCATAACAAATATTTCGCTTCAATAATAGTTACAACGTTCACAATAGCAAAGCGGTGACGTGACGTGCCGGCAGATGCCTGCGTCCGGCCGTCCACTCTTTACTAAATAACGCCGAAATTAACAAAGTTGTGTTAATTGTCAAAATTGCATTAGTTTCCTAACCTGCATGTCTATGATATTTAAAATCAAGCCTCAAAATCTATCTAATTTTGAAAAGAATATTTTCAATAAGTTAAAACATACTTAATAGACTGTATTGTTACTTCATGATGCAAATGCTTTAAAGTTTCTAAAAAAAAACATCATCAGGTAGTCGAACTGATGATGATTTTTCTGTACGTAAATTGAATAAAGTTTATTAATAAATGTAGAAATAATGTGAAAAAGAATTTATGTTTTAAAAGTTAAAACGCTTAGAAATGGCATAGCGACTGGCGTCCGCTCACCACGTGTCGTAAAATAATGCAAAAATAGAACCAAGTTAATGTCGAATGTCGAAATTGCATTAGTTTGCTAATCTGGCCCCTATTAACAAATACGAATGGGTTCGGAAAGCATTGAAAATCGAAACAATATACAAATTTCGACAGAAACTTATTTGGTATGACGCGAATCGAATCTGACCCTGCATGTCTATGATTTTTTTATGTAACAGTGGAGCATGCGGTTCCCCTGATGTCAAGTGACTGACCGCACCCTATGAACATCTACATCTGCATGAACATCATGCCTTACCGGCTTCAAGGAAGGGATGGGATAGGGAGAGGATCAATGATGGGAAATTGGGAGAAGAGGAGTAGAATAGGAGGGGGGGGGGAATGAGATGGGAATACAGTCCTCCGGACTCCCGCTCACCGTACGAAACACAATGCAATACTGCTTCTCACCGATCTTCTACTGGGGGGTGGTACTTACACCAGTGCGAGCTTGGCCCAATCGTGAAATGCTCGGCTCCCACTCTTTTACTGCTGAATATGTAAAGCAGCAGAATTACCCTCTGTCGTTTCTTACGTTACGGTAGAACTAGTAACTCGCCACTGGTAAAATTTGTTATTTTAAAACAGGCCTTAAACATCTTACTGACTCTATACCAAAACATTTCCCTTCAATAACAGTGAAAACGTTTAGAATAGCATAGCGAGTGGCGCTTCCGTGACGTTCCGGCAGATGCGTCCGGACACCGGCCGTCCGCACTACGTGTCACTAAATAATGCCGAATGCTTTACGTTTTTCATGGACTGAAATTGACCGCTTGGTTTAATGTTTCGGTTAAAAGAGAAACCTAAGCAGTACATTTGGAACGGAGTACCTTGATAAATTTTATACTCATAAAAAAATATACCTAAACCTCGCACCGTTTGCATAGAAGGTCATTGCTTAGATATTTCTTTTCGATCTATTAGCTTAAACTAAATATAATATAAATTTTATTAAATATATGTTGTTATTTTATTCAACCAATACGAAATAGTTATAAAATAGGCGAGGTTTATACAAACATGCCTGAGTGTGGTATCAGCTGAATGGTCTTGTACAGTACAAAGCAAGATCTCGTTAGGAATGAGCCCCTAATCTTGTTCTAATCTTCCTTATTCTTATCCTTTCTGTAATATTATATATGTGTAAAAATCTCTGTCTGTATGTATATCTGTCTCTCCTAAACGCCTAAAACAATTTGGATGAAATTTTTTACCACTTTAGATTAAAACCTGAGACAAGACATATATACATTTTATCCCGGAGACCCCATGGGAATGACATATACGCGGGTAACACCGTAAGGCACAGCTAGTTATAAAATCCAAAAGAACCAATAATTCTAATTAACTTGAAAACCAACGTCCAATAGAAAATAGCACAAAATCAAACACCATAGTTCATACTTCACCGGTCACACAGAAAGGCAGCAGCGCTAAATGAACACTTTTTCGGAACACCAAGCGACCGTGAATAATCCGATTTTTTTCAGTTGACTTAGACTGTTCCACTGATTTCTTCCTTGTTTATTTCTACGTCATAATATAGACTTGCTTAAAATCAAATGGAAAACCAATATGAACGTAAAATTAGCTTTTTGTATGCGCTGCTAAACGGAAAATAATATTAAACTAAGATAACTAACTAACTACTAATTAAACTAACTAAAGCAGGCAATCAAATTTTAAATAACATTCAAATTATCCTCAATTCTGAAAAAAATACATTTACTTCGAGAATATCATCACAGGGAATAATAATAATAAATCACTACAAATATAATACGTATGTAAGTAAATGGCCTCAATATTTATTGTATTGTATATGTATTTGAATACATGCCCAATAGTCCGAAAAATTCCTCCAGAATACTAACGAGAGAAGGCAAATTTACAAAATTATGAACACTTAAATAATATACTTCTTAAAACGCACAACTGAAATCTGGAATCAACTTCCAGCAGCGGTGTTTCCAGAAAGTGGTAACACATTCACGAGACCCCTGGTGTTGTGGGTGCTCATATGCGACGTTACCATCACGTGGATCGCCTGCTGGTTTGCCCCATTTAAAAAAAATTCGTTTGGCTTACGCCCGTGTATATTAATTCCAGCCCTAAAGTGAGCTGAGGATCCAAAGAATTCAAATAATAATAATAATCTGGACAATGCTCGGATAGTCTGCAAGTTCCTTACTCAGTCGACCTAGGCTCTGGCTGCTTGGCCTCTGAGCTAGAGATGGCTCCAGCACACTGCCGCAAGGCGAGATATAAAGCATTATAATAATAATAAAGTAATTACCGACATAAGAAGTAAAATCGTTTGAATCCACAATAAAGTATTTTCCAAATCAAAAAACCTAAAGCAATTTCGTAAAGATTTGGCATTGAAAATAAAATAAAATTACATCAAGTGGGGAGGGTGTACCGTAATTATCTTCCGGAGAGATACAGAAAAGATAAGGCTTTTTTCTGTCTAGGATTTTGAAAGCCTAAATTATATAAATAAGTCATCACTGGACGAAGTGTTTGAAGAGGAAACTTTAAAACGAGCAAGTAGAGATTTAGTTACGTTTTTACAAGTAAATACGTTTCAATTGATTACAGTTATAATTCGAGTTAACTTTGTCTTAATTAATGAGCTTAAGCAATAATTGATTATGTCGCTCAAATACATATATATCTAAGTACAGTTATTGAATTCTTAAACTAACTATCTTAAGTAATCATAATTAACTAGAATATTTTAAGTTACAATTTATTTTTACATGCAATTATATACCATTACTTACTTACTCCTATGGCACTGAAACCCCGAAGTGCGTCTTGGCCTCCGAGACGAGAACTCTCCATCTTGCCCGGTCCTGAGCGGTCTCTTGCCAGTTATTACTGGGCCGAAGCACACGCAGGTCCGCTTCTATTCTGTCGCGCCAGCGATATTTGGGGCGACCTACCGGGCGTCGGCCCGATGGCCGACCCAGATATGCTCTCTTCAGTTCTCGATCTTCACCCATTCGTTCTACATGCCTGAGCCAACGGAGACGTTGAGCTTATAATTATATACCATTGGTTAAGCAATTTCGAGTTAAATAATAGTACTACTAATAATGTGAATTATCACACTTAAATTACTTAAACATAAATAAAGTCAAATTATCTCCTTCTCCTCGAACATCAACAATATTTAAAATTAAAAGTTTTGTGTTCTTAAGGGATTATTTATTCCCTTTAGGATTATTTATTAATAAAATATTTAATAGATCAAAACTATTGTCCATACTTTTTTGAGTTCGGCATAGACTCCCCGACGCCTGATGTGAAAATGTTCAGACGATGATGCTCTTTACATTCTTACATCAATCAAGTTCTTGTAATATTATGGACCGCTGAACGTTTTACCAAGTCATCCCGTATCAAAATATACGATAGTATACGAAATACCTTCAACGCGATCTCAGCAAATTCCCTATCATTATGAAATTAGTATTCAGTGCCTAACTTCCACGGCGACAATTAGTTCTGGATACTTTCTAAGTAATTGAGATGGTGTTGGGATAATACGCAAAGTTTGACCTTTAAGTTTGACAGTTTGACAGGAATTCGTTTCACAGTATGACAGGTAATGGTAATTACCCAGGAGTTACCCAATTTCACTAATTGTTTCATATTTTTCCAATAAACAGGTTGTTTTTGTTTGAATTTTGGGCGATAGAAAATGTCAAATATAAGTGGAATGGTTATTTGCGCAATTGTTTCGAAAAAATCAACAATTCATAAAGTCGCGCGAAGGGACACAACATAATTAAAGTGCTAAAATTTCATTGGGATTCATAGATTATAATCTAAGTAAAGATAGAGTAGTAGATAGAGCGCCTCTCATGGACCTGCCTACCATAATCAGAAAGATATTTTCAAATCGGCCTAGTAGTTTCGAAGATAAGCGCGCGACAAACACTTTTCCACTTTACAATATCAGCGACAATACTACGCAGTTACTACGTAATAGGGGGGCCATTAAACTTGGCCCGAGTGGCAAGTCAAACTTCCACACGTAAGCCATTCCATTGATGCGTAAAACTTCACCTCAGAAACGTCACAGCCGCCTGCCAATAGATCCCCTAAAATACTTATCCCAAAGACAGGCGTTAAACAAAACGTGCCCGAAATCCAAAACGATCATTCGCGGAAAAATTATACATTCCGGCAAGCACTTTTCACTTCGACCGATAAAGAGGTGGATTACTTAAATCTTCGGATTATCACCTCCCTCCCATTTATTTCGCGTATCTGATCCCGTAAAGTCAGCCAGGATGTTGAGTAGTTCTGAACGTTATATTTTATTAAGCCCCTTTTTATCGGCTTCACTAAATGGGAAGGGGATAGTGATATGGTTATCAACAATCGTTAAACTTTATGATTTGGTTTTAAGTTTTCTTTATGACGTACCTATAAATACCTATGATATCAATAACCTCGATGATGTTAATACATACATCACAGATTAGAGAATAAAAGGCAGATGGAGTGCGGCTGAAGACTCGTATGACGCCGAAAAGCAAATAGAAAAATGTTCGTCTAGTTTGACACAACACGTCACGAGGGCTTCGTAATTTTCAAATTTCACTCACACAGATGCACGTGTACAGCGTGTGTAATTAGCGTCACTCGATACTTCGGAACACTCCATCTGCCTTTTATTCTCTAATCTGTGATATACATACTATAACTTAATTGGTAATTTTAAGGTATTAATTATATTGAAAATGTTATTATTTTTTCACACCCATCGGCGCCTTAGACCATTGCTACATCCACTGCGTCAATCGGATCGTCATAATAATTATACCTAGATTAAATGCATGCAAACAGATCCATTACATTTCACGGTAGATATTTCATAATAATCCATCAAAAAGAAGATCAAACGGAGGTTTAAAACAACAAGACACCATCAGATTGCGATAGCAAGCGTAGCGCAGAATTTTTATGTCCAGTCACGAACTTTGAATTTTAATAGAACTACATTAGGTGCTTCAAACAACTGTCGACTACAACTTTACTTAAAAACAACATTCTTTCTTCTTACAATATTATACCATTCATCTAATTAAGATGATGTTACGTTATGATGTGTAAATATTGTTTATAAAAATGGTCCTTCCATTTTTAATTAATTTCCCTTTTAATCTAGATTTTACCCAAGTGTTGAAGGGTAAGAATACCAATTTCTACCCGTGAATGTCGTCAGAGGTGACAGAGGGTAATTGTGCTGTATAACATTTTCAGCAATAAAAGAGTGGGAGCCAAGCATTGCACGATTGACTCAAGCTTATACCGGTGAAATTACCAACCCCCCAGCAGAAACAATATTGCACTATATTTCTTACAGTTAGCGAGGGCCCATTGATCTGTATTCCCATCCCAGTCCTCTCCCATCTTGTTCTACTCCTCTTCCAATTTTCAATAATTAAAGGCATCTGCGACATTTAGAAATTGTAGATGTTTATGGGCTGCGGTCAGTCACATAGTATCAGGTGAACCACATGTTCCGCTTGCCTGCTCTAACATAAAAAATACGGTACAACTGATGATAACCGTCGTCTTTTGTAAGCCAATTAAAAAATTGACGGTCGTTCGTGTGTAATCAACCTAAAAAGATAATATTTTTGTTGACAGACGCGTTTAGCAAAAATGCAACCATTAGGGTAGGGGACATTTGAGCTACGGCAAAAAGGGTTGGGTTATTAGGGTCAGCCCAGAAATTATGACATTAGACATTAGAGCCTTTGCTAATAGTCGGATTTTAAAAGGTTTGGAAGAAAAATTTTCTACCTGTACTGGTTTGTTTTATTAAAATGTTACGTATAATATGTTCTCGAGAATATTATGGTTATTAAACAATGGATAGTATAAATACAAACAAAGGTTATTTTATGTAAATGATTTTTTTTTTATATTTACCTACGTTAATGAATTTCCAATCAAAATTTTAATAATTATGTATAAAAAATTTTTCATTAATTTAATTTTTATCTAGGTGAACGCTACATAACTCTTATATTATTAGGAAGCGGTTTAAAAGTAAAGGGTTCACCTCTATTTTATTTACGTAAACATACACCACGATGAAATAAAAAATACATTCAATAGTATAATAGCACTTCTCAGTTAAATTTCAGCAAAGAATTTAAAATGCCAAAATAATATGAAATTAGCATTGACAATCCGTTAATTATTCAACAATTCGCAAACTGAAAATATAAAAAGCTGAAACTGAAACGGTAGTTATTCAGTTGCATGCCGCGACGTCCCGTTTTATTAAATATTTAACAAATTATTTTCGTATCTTTAACGTCGGGAATTCAACAGTTTTAAAATAAAGGGCTTTTTGTTTGAAGAATGTTTTTAGTACGTAGTTGAGTAAATGCAACGTAGCGAGTGGTTATTAAAAATTTAATTGCGTTGACACCATAATCTTAATTATTTTTTTTTCTTTTTATTATTTTATAAACGTTTATATAAAACTTCTCCCCGCAGCTCCACTCGTATAAAATTAATAGATTAAAATTAATAGAATCTATAAAATATCCATCTGTATAAGAAATTTCATCATTTGGTTAATAATTGCGTCATGATTTTCACACAAATATCCAAAATTTCACATTAAATGAAAATGAAATATATTTTTATTGCACACACATTAAGTAAAAGATACAAAGAAAAGAACTTAAATCAATGTAATGTGTGGAGGCAATAGGCGGCCTTATTGCTGTAAGCAATTTCTTCCAGGCAACCAAACGAAAGCGAAAGGCATTAAATTACTGAAAAGTAGAGTGGTGCAGACAATAAAATATAATAAGAGATAGAAAGAAAAATAAAATAATATAGAATACATATATAGATATTATAACGTCACGAAGCAGAGTAGTGTTGAAAGAGAAGAGTTTTAAAGGAATTAAGATTCTGGGCTCTTCACATTATATATTAATAGGACCTTGAAAAATTAAAAAAAACCGCTTAGGTCATCATTCATCCCTTACGTTTACCTTCTTGGAAAAGATAGAATTTTATTGTAAAACAAAAAGTTTAATATAAACTTGGAGCATACTATTTACTTTAGATCCTTTTCGATCTTATAAATTTTTCACTTCATCTTCGAAAAAAATCCTCTCAATTTTAACAAAGTTACAGAGCATTTCCCGCCCTATTTGCTCTAAAATGCTGCAAAGGCATGACCTTTGACATCACAATAATAGAAAGATGAAATTGTAATAAATGTAGCTTTGGGCTTTGAAAGCATATTTTCAATATGAAAGGCATGCCCCACCGTGGGAATATTTGAGGGATATAAAATAGCGCTGCATGCGACGCGGTCCCCATAGCTTAAAACTCTGATATCCAACGTTCAAGTTTTTTCTGGATTTCTTAAAAAAAATCCAATTTCAACGCGCTGATAATGTAAAACTTAAGGGAACTGTTTTTTATTTATTAGGTTCGGCTGTAAATATATATATATTCACGTGTATGTGTGTAAATATAATATGTATAGATTTATAGCCGTTACATTTGTTTATTGTATCCATTTTGTGATGTTTTCGAAGCCAGACTTAAAAAATCTTACACTAAATATTATCATTGGTGTAATTTCTACCTTGCCAGTTATGTAAAACCTATAGTAAAATAAAAAGTTACATTTGGGTTCGTATTTTTCAGAGAATGAAATGTTATCTTTTAGATGTCAAAGAGGGGTTCATGTAAGGTTACATCTAAGTTTGTGGGGTTTCAACCCGTCGCCGTCATCTTGAAAAAGGCACGGTTTTTACCTTCACAGAGTGAAGCCACTACAATCTGTCGTCAATTTATAATATTTACTTTACTTATTATATAAATTAACATAATTATTAAATTTATATAATATCATAATTTATAACAAATTGTAAATTCGTTATAAATTTTAAAAAATTGTACGCCTGTTGGCAACGCATGTTAAGCTACTGTCTCAATATTATAATTCGTTCTACTCATGTTTTACTTGACAAATAAATTTATTTCATTTCATTTCATTTCAATCCCGTGTTGCTCTATGAGTGGTGCAGAACAGAAACACACAGTTGTAGTCACCCTACACGCACGTGATCATAGTCGGCGAGCGTCGTCTCAGCGACTGCATCGGCGAATATTTTCTATCGCCGTGTACGTGCCAATGAAATCCATTCCGTTACAGTGGCGAATACCGACTAACTAAAATGGAAATTATCATAAGGATATCAAATAAATGTCAATCACATTTTGACAGAGCAAGCAAAAGGGATGGATGTAGTATTAAGTAGTCGTAGTAGTAAATTGTCTTCTTTATATACTTATGAGGTGGTAAATAAATCATGAAATGAAATTAAACTAATATGATGTTGGACATGGAGTCAAACTTACACTACAATCACCTCACGCACATACACATACGCACTCTCACACACACACATAAGCGTATGCTCACGCTCACTAATACAGAACTATTTAAAAGCTTGGAGTTTATTTATCATTATGTTTCTAATAAAAAATAATTAAATAAAAATTGTTAATTTTTTATACTATGGAATAGGCTAGTCACCCACAACACAGGGTATCCTAGTGTGGGGACTAGAGCTTAAACCAGTTCATATTTAATAGATATTAAGTACATTTATGGAGAGAGCTATGCTCGGTATTTCTCTAAGGGATCAAATCCGCAACGAAGTAATTCGACAGAGAACGAAGGTTATCGACATAGCTCATCGAATTAGCAGGCTGAAGTGGCAATGGGCTGGTCACATATGCCGTAGAACGGATAACCGTTGGAGCACACGTATCCTAGAGTGGAGACCGCGGCTCGGCAAACGGAGTGTGGGGCGCCCTGCGACGCGATGGAGTGATGATATACGCAAGGTGGCTGGCGACAATTGGCGGCAACGAGCTGACGATCGGGCTCAGTGGCGTGCCTTAGGAGAGGCCTACGTCCAGCAGTAGACTAATAAAGAATGATGATGATGAAGTACATTTAAGATGTATTATTATTAAGAATAATGTAAATTTTATTGGTTCATACATCTATGGTAAAATAAACGATTTCTATGGTAAATCTTCACATCTGTAATACCGGGAGTCTCCCAGATGAATCGTGCGCCTATAATGAACAGTGAGACTAGCAAGGCCCAAAATATGTCGCATTTGTTTAGAAATACCGCAGATGGAAGGTTAAGTTGAAGGTTGGCTATGGACGTTTACAGTTAGTTGCTAGTTGTTTCCAATGACAAAAATGTTTTGGAGTAAATTTTTCAATACATATTTTTGATCCTTACTAATATAAAAGTAAGTAGCTCTGTCTGTATGTCTGTCTTTCTTCACGTTTTAACCTCTGACTCGATTCTGATGAAATTTTGTACCAATATAGTTTAAAACCCGAGAAAGTACTCATACTGCTTAACCCAAAAATCCCACGGGTGCGGAAAATATACGCATTTGACACCACGGGGCACAACTACTATATTATAAACCTTAAATATATACCTTTGTGTATAAATGTTACATCTAGAAGATGGAGGGTAGATATATCCCGTGCCAAGCGCACATTTGTAGAACGTGACTAAACTGCCTTAGAAATATGACAGTAATACGTACTTTAAAATACTGTTAATTTTTCATAGCAATTTTTCTTTTGTAAAATGATTTTTATTTTATTTCTTTGATATTTTTTTATGGTAGAGCAGGTAAAGGAGCATGTGGGTCACCTGTAGATGGAAGGTTGTTTCAAAGGTTGATTTTTTTATAGACAGAATATATAAAGGATTGAAAGAGTTTATGTTTAAACGCATACAATTATATAATTTATTATTAAATTAAATTTTAAAAAATTGCAAAGAGGTTTTACATCTTAATTTCTAGTTATACTTTCGTCAATATGATTTCGAGTTAAAAAAACATCTAGTTCCTTATAAGACATTTATAAAGCCACATTAGAATTGAATGTTAACTATTTAATTGGTCCCTAATTGGAACTGTATTTAAAACCACAATCGCATTTTATTTCTATACCACTATTTTTCCCTAACTTTAGTCAAAAACTAAGTACAATGGATTTAGATCCTTAACATAACAATGGATAAGTTGGATATTTGTATCCTTTGTATGCACAGATTAATATTGCAACCGCCTCGCAGGTGTGAGCCGAGCCAAATTGAAAATAGCTGCCGACTTTGGTATTTACACGGCACGATACGATTAAGACCACAATACGACATGAATTCCGTCATAAAATCTACAATGAGTATTTTATGTATATTATGCTACATAATTGGAACCGAATACATGACTTGCAGCTCTCAGGTTACCAAACCGTTTTGAATGCCCGTTCTTTTTACAAGAAGAAAAGCCAAAGCCCCTTTATTCCAAAATAATTAATAATTAATTATGCCCTTTTATCTATAATAGTTTTTTTTGTTTTATGTTTATACAAAGAGGTATATCATAGGGGTCACCTTTTTGCCTTTAGACCCGACACGAAAAAACTCAGCGCCCGCTTAAAGGCCCACTTATTGGAAACCTATGCTCAAGATGCTGACAATTTCTGAACAAATTCGTCCATCAAAGGCTGACAAAGCACCTGTGACAGCCCCGGTGTTTCAAGCGTTCGTGGGCGGCGGTGATCACATAACATCAGATGACGCACTTGCTCCTTTGCCTTCTCTGCCATAAAAAAATATGTGTTTCGTTATTGTTAGATAGTTTACAGACTATATCATGATACTATTATTATAAAAAATAATTATTTAATATCTTCCGGTACTTTTAAAGATAAGCATAGTTAAAAAGCAAACTTTTATATAATACTATCTGAGCACCGCGGTTTCACCCGCGTATATAGCCCGTTACCGTATGATTTCCGGGATTGAAAGTGTCCTGTATCATTCTCCTGATCCAAAACCAGAATTTTCTGCCTAATTGGTCCAGCAGATCTCGAGTTATAAGTGTTGTAACAAACCCGCCTTTGTTTTATGTATATAGATAACTATTCATAACCTAATACGTGTGTAATAATTTTTACATACAAAAAATATCGTACGGTATAAAAAGCCGTAATTGTCGTCAGCGCTCTGCGGCATGCTGTAACGTCTCGCAATTACATATCCCAATCGGCTGGAACTCCGATTAGAAACAAACATGGAAATTGGCTGCAGTTTGTCCGTTAATCATACATGTTTACCAACTTCGGATGTTTTATGTACTGATGTAAACTTAGCTTAATCAAAATTGTGCTTCCACACATTTTCATAAGGAGACAGTGATCGAGTGTATCTATCTATCAACTAAATTAATTTTGTGGTGTAAAAAATATCGTTTTAGACATTACGGTGTATATTTCTATACGGCGTCCTGGGTGATTATAAACGGCGTAGGCGGAAAAGCTGAAAAAACTCACATACACACATACACACACACACACACCTAAACACTATTGTTTCTGCTTATTGTTATTAATTTCTAGTTAAGGAAAAACGGAATCTCCTGATACAGTTTTACTTTATTTAGGAGACTAGCTATTTAGGAGACTAGCTTTTGCCCGCGGCTTCGCACGCATAGGATTTTAGAATTTTGAATGATTTCTAATGACGTCATTAATAAAAATCCGTTCAGTACTTGAAGCGTGATTGACATACAAACATTCAAACATCTAAACATAATTTTTTATAATACCGCATAAGTAGGACAGGTTACATCATACAGAGTATTAAAAAACACGCTAATATATAATAAATATTTAATACATAATTCCAATTATAGTTTACCTTCAAAGACTTGGGCTACCTCCATGTACAATGAAGTTCTAACAATGGATATTTCGTAACTACAAAAGTAACCGGTATCTCATTAGCATGACATGTTTTATATTATTTGTAGTTAATATTTTGACGACCCGATTGGCGCAGTGGAAGTGGCATTGGTCTATTGCGCCGGACGGTGTAGGGTCGATCCCCACGAGTAGAAAATTATGATGTCATGAAGATTGTAACTTTCTACTGTCAGGGTGTTCATTTATCTATAGTATGTATGTATTTAAAAAAAGTATGTTTAAGTATGTCTCTTATTTATCTAGTTTCCATAGTACAAGCATTGCTTAGTTTGGGACTAGATAGCATTGTGTAAAAAGAGCCAGGAATATTTATTATTTATTTATTATTACAATACTTCCACAAAATAGATAGGTACACAAGTCAAACTCCATACAAAGTGCGCTCGGCCTACACACACATTGGCACTGTTCACCGATACGACATTATGGGTCACGTCGGAACAGTATGAGCGCTAGACATTCGTTTGATATACACGTCTGTGTGTGTGGAAAGTGAAGTTATTGAATACATGGATGATAAAAATCCTTGGTTTGTAACATATGCATAACAATAGAAGGACAGTTGGTTGGATCATCCCTTAAATTTAAATCATTGTAAACCACTTTTCTCGTAGAAGATGTTAAATAATTTAAGAATATACACAATTAATATAATTGATAGATTGTATTGTGACTTCTTGGTGGAAATGCATTTTAAGTATTGAATTAAAGACATTTTTACAATATTCCACACATAAATAGTGGAAATAGTGTAAAAAAGTCTTTAATTCAATACTTAATACACAATTAATATTTGTTATGTAAGTAATGTATATCACGTTCTATGAATGCCTCGATGGAGGCCGATTTGGAAAATAAACGTCTTGACTTTGAACTCAAGTGCATATAAAAAGGTAAGGTAAAGGTATATCATACCATAACAGAACTTCACAATTATTGATTGAAACAATATTTATGGTATTTTTTCGATTTCAATACTTTGATTAATCGGTTTGATTAATCGGTACCAATGCGCGCAGAACGCGCCTACTCTTTTATAGAACTTTGACAACAACTAACAAGTTAAATTTGCATAGAACAATGACATATAGAACTTGTTAACAGTTAACAAGCTAACAGCCTATCTTTATACGAAATTTTATCAAAATCCGTTTTTATAACTTAATATAACTTAACAATCACAAAACAGCCTTCCTTTCCTTCAAGCCCAAAGCCTCTGCTTGCTTTATATTATCAGGCAGGGAGTCATCGGACACGTCAGGAACGAGCAAAGTCACCAGGCCAGCGAATAGAGCTGCAGATCCGAAGATGAAGGCTGGAAGACCTGTCCAGTACACCAACTGAAATAAAAAATCTATTTTTTAACTGATCTGAGTCTGTATTGCATCCTATTCCTCCTGTGCTACTTCCCTCCCAATTCCTCATCGTTAATCCTCTCCTAATCCTATAGGCAAAGCATCTCCGACATTTTTATGTTGTAGATGTTCATGGGCTGCGGTCAGTCACTTAACATTAACCGTACCTTTACCCATTTGCCTGCTATAACATAAAAAGAACTAAGAGTATTAATAACATTATCTACGTGAAAAACATCCTATCAAGAGGCAATTCCATCAGGAGGTTATAAAACAAAATATAAATTAATTACCTATATATTTTTTTTTAAATTGTAAATTCAACTCAAAATTGTTAATTTCGATCCGATTTCATATTAAAGTTTGATATTTGAAATCGTTATTCCAACGTTATGAACGTTTGACGTTGACAGTCAGAACGGAAATTAATACAGATAACATTATGTTGGTCAGAAACTATTTAAATACTATTACAGATTCTATAAGGCAATAATTGCTTTTGACCAAACACTAAATAGGCAATTTACGTCGGATTTGTACGTAAAATTTAGATTTTCATCTATATTTGTAGCGTAAACAGATTATCACTTATTTTATACCAGTAACTAAATTTAAAAAAAATATTTCTAATTTTTTTTTGTGAAATCATCAAGCTATACGTCACGATTACACTCTGTATACAGGATGTAATTGTAAAGTGTGGCCCGGCAATTATTCCTTATAGAGGATGCCCCGTAATAAATGATTTATTAGTAGGTAATAAAGAAACTCATAAAGAAAACATAATGAAAATCGAATAAGAATAACGAAAACATCGGGCAAAGTCAACATTTTTGAAAAGCCTATAAAATCCTCAAAATCTCAAAAACAGTGATATTTTCGTATGACATTTATTGGGTTTTCTGATAGATTATTAGCTCAGCTATCATCCCCCAAGAGATGTTTCACTTATTACGGGATACTCTGTATATAAAAAATATTACATGTGCACATAGTTCGTTTGGGGTCATTTATTTCCAGGATTGCATAATGTAGAATTTTTGTTCCGTTTCTTTGTATTGTTTTAAAAAATATTGTGAAAACCTCAAATTGGCTTAGTCCTAAAACTGAGGTCATAAATATAATTACAAAAACACCCTCCAATCTTTTCTGAAACGCATGATGTAAAGTGTAATTGTTTCATAGACACAGGTTCCTGAAAAACAGTGTACTATATTGGGAACCTGGGTCATATTGTTTTGTATTTCTGTAAATAGAATCAATAAATTAATTATTATTATTATGTACGTAAAGATTGTTTCTCTA
>LQNK01000414.1:123676-136653 GCA_001586405.1 Phoebis sennae
ACAATATTCTAAGTAGGTATTCTCGTTAGTGTGATCAGATTGTTGTTGTAACCGGTATGCAAGATTTCGACCGATGGTAGCAAAATAGCAATTTACTTTATTGATAGAACTAAGAGGATAGGCAGTTATGTTGAGGAGTTCTTTAGGTGGGCAAGTGGTTTTATTTATGGCAGCTATATTTTTGACTACATCCCATGTGGCTTTAGAATTACCTCTGGCCTTCTGTAGCTCATTTTTTTCGTAATCCCTTTTCAGTCTCTTAAGCAAGTTGTTACAGAAATTACGATAGCGAACAAATATTTTTCGATGATTAGGATTATTGGGATGTTTTTTCCAAGTTTTATATAAATTATCACGGTGGCGAATGCACCGCAGAAGGCCTGGGGTAATCCAGGGTTTAATAATCCTCTTCCTGCGAGAAATTTTGACATTCACTGATTTATCATGGACAATACTTTGCAATCGGGAAACAAGCATGTTAGCAGCTTCATTGGGATCATCAAGCAATATAATGTCATTGAAGTCGGTATCCCCAATTTTTGCAACAATGGCCGGTATGTTTAATTTTCTTTTATAAGGGTTTGGTATAGTTTGGGATACATTAAGGTTAATATTAAATTCAACTTTTACTTCACATGACCTTTTATTAAAATGTCGTATTTTCCTCATAGTTGTATGCTAGTTATTAATATTAATTAAAGGTATTCCGGTTTAATGTTTCCATAATATATCCTCTTTTCTGAAATATTTATACTTATGTCCTCAATCGTCACCTTCAAAGCCTGCATAGCGGCCAACTACTTCAAAACGTCTGTCGTCAACTCCGTCTTATTATTTTTACTAGCGACCCGCCCCGGCTTCGCACGGGTTTAATGAATGATATTATACATAAAAACCTTCCTCATGAGTTACTCTATCTATTAAAAAAAACCGCATCAAAATCCGTTGCGTAGTTTTAAAGATTTGAGCGTTCATAGGGACATACAACATGACACATGACAGAAAAAGCGACTTTGTTTTATACTATGTAGTGATGCTGCCGAGGGAGACTCTTCACACTCAAATCTTTTTCTTGGCAAACAAAGCAGAGAGGCGCTCTATCCTATACTGATCGCGCCTTATACGTCCTAATCAAATCAAATTAAAATAACGCTTGTTTATATGAACATACGTTACAAGCTTTTCTTGAATTTACAATTTTTAATTTGCCACCAGTTCAGAAAGTTGATTCTACCGAGAAGAACTGTTTGATTTGAATAGGCTCTGAAACAACTGGACCGATTTCGATGAAATTTTAAAGAAAGGACATAGGGTAGCTTTTATCTAATGGCACTAATATGAATAATATGACTAATTTATTGAAAGCACATATATAATACGTAAAAGCGCCATGTCAATACAAAATATTACCAAAAGCCAATTAAGTATAATACGTTTTAAAAGCGTATAGTTACGTAAGAAAAAAACTTTTTTTCAACTTTCACTTTATTATCGACTTTATGTGCCATACCGTGCCCACTAATCTGGGCCGAGTAAGAAAGAACTTTGACTTTAACTTTGTCTTTAACTTTGACTTTAACTTTAACTTTGACTTTAACTTTGACTTTAACTTTGACTTTAACTTTGACTTTAACTTTGAATTTCACTTTGTTACGTGCATACCGTGCCCACAAAGCTATCAGCATCTTCATACACCCACTCGGTGCAGCTCTGACTGAAGTTACTGCTACACACGGATTGGTTGAAATCATCTCGGCCTTCACATCTGAAAGTAATTGATTGGCCAAAGTTAGACAATTATTTAATATAGCTTTTGGAAGATTAACGACCATTTTCGTTTGAAAAGTTTTTACATTAACATTTAACATATCTAGTACCAAACTAAGCAAAGCTTGTACTATGGATATTAGATAACTGATAGACATACTTGTATACTGTTTTTTGTAAATACATACATACAATAGATAAATTAAGATCCAGACTAGAAAATTACAATGTTCATCACATCATAATTTCTGCTCGTGGGGATCGAACCCACACCCACCAGCACGATAGACCTAGCCTTTCTTGCTTTAGTATATTTTTAACTATCAACCCTACTAATAGTATAGCTTGCATGCTACATACATATAAACCTTCATCTTGAATCAATATCTATATGTATCTGTCCCTATGTCCATTTGTAAATCTTTAAAACTACGCAACAGATATTGAAGCGATTTTTTTAATAGATAGAGTCATTCAAGAGGAAGGTTGATATGTATGATCACATTTATTTAATAGTGTAGAAATCATGTTAATTTTGATGTTTCTAATGTAATGTCCTTAATTATCAATTTCTTCCGTTTACATTGCAAACGCAGACGGAACCCTATGATATGACATTTATCAAAATAATGTACTAATTTTTTATATACAACGTTCACAGTTTTTCTGTAGTATATTTAGTATCAGCATTGCACCCGTGCGAAGTCGGGCGGGTCGCTAGTTATTTTATAGTGTGGCGTGACATAAAAAATAAACAGTTATAAGTTAACCCAGTTTGTTCCTCATAGTTAAATATGTTTTGAGTTGTAGCTAACGGTATTCATAAATGATATATTGTTTATTATCTTATAAACCTGTTTATTTATTATCTTATAAATTGCCTGTTAATGAAATGAATAGTTAATATATCATTACTAATTATAGGTACGACTAATGATGGAAACATTAAGTAATATCTTCTTATGACAGGAATTTATAAAAAGTGTCTTGTTTAGACAACTAGCTGTACCCTAGAGTTTTATTTACAAAAATATTTGAGGAGCAGCGTTATCCAAAAACACATTGGAAAACATTGGATACAATATTTTAGGGAAAACACATTACGGCATTATTGTGCGCTAAAAAGTGAGTGCTCTTACGCTACCTTCTGATCCTAGACTATTATTGAATTATTGAATTAGAAAGAAAGATTCATGGCATGTATCAGCTAATTCAAAACAGGACAGTTGTTAGGCGGCCAATGATTGTACAGTTTATACTTACTTATATTTGTAAAATAAACCACATATCTTAAAGGAGTAACTATCGAGTTTTTTGCCGGTATCTTCTCGATAGAAGCGACTTTCCGAACCGGTAATAACTTAAAAAATGACTATTCATAAGTACTTTGTAAAAAGTTTACATGAATAAAAATATTTTCTATTCTATTCAAAAGAAAGAAACATTTATTATGACACACACAATTACAAGTTCACAGGAAAAAACATCAAGCAACAATCAACAATTAATAGTATTTATTATGATTATTCTTTCAGTACTAAACACAAAGTTAAAATTATTTGTTATTAAATATTAAATAAAATACTTTAAAAACTATTTTAAACGCAGTTTATTTTACATTATTATTAACCCGACGTTTCGAACACTTTACAGCGAGCGTGGTCACGAAATCTTTACGAAAGTATTTTATTTCATATGAAAAGTATTCGCGTGAAACAAACACAAAAAAATACTTTGTTGGTACGTATTTGACTACATTATATATTAGAAAAATGGCATATCGATGCATAAAGGTCCACCATCCCAGGTCTATAATAGCTCCCCTGACCGACTTCGACCATGGTGGCCAATCTCAACAGAGACTAGCCAGCTAGCGCAGGAGATATTCGCGCGAACATAGGTGCACTCTCTATTCCTTTTACTCTCATAACCCGATGGGACGGCAGACACGACCGGAGAGAGATCAGGCGCAGGACCGACGGCTTTACGTGCTCTCCGAGGCACGGGGGTGCTCCAACACCGCCAACTTAACCTATCTATTAGCGTCAGAGAAAATCCTATTCATCCATTAGTTATAGCGATTAGCGTGTTCAAACAAACAATCTATTATAACATCAGTATAGATTATGTTTAACATGATATAAAAAATAATTACCACGATTACAAGCTTCGTTGATTTAAAACATTATGTAAATAATTTTATTTATTAGATAAAATACATTCTTATTGCCAATTAATGTCGAACATAAACAAAAAACTTACATAAAGTATTATTTTTTTGTTCCATATATAACTGAATGTATATCGTATTAATTACTTAAATTACAATAAAATGCTGTTTAATTACGTATTTTTTATTTTCAATTATCTTACACATGTGTAAACATTTAAAAAAGTCATTTAAATATAAAAAATATATCGACTTAACATTAATTAACTTCGTTAAATTGATTAAAATAATTCGTTACTTTTCTTAATTTTCTAACCTTAAAAACATTCCCGCAAAAAGTATTAAAATATTTACGAGTTTCAGTAATAAAAGGTTATTGATAAGAAACGCATTACCTTGAATTGAAATACGATTTCGTTTTTTTCAATCCTTCAAATATTATGTGTAGTGTATACATAGTATAAAACAAAGTCGCATTCTCTGTCCCTATGTCCCTTTGTATGCTTAAATCTTTAAAACTACGCAACGGATTTTGATGCGTTTTTTTAAAAGATGGAGTGATTTAGGAGGAGAGGAACGACATCCATTAAATATTGGACAAATACTGTTATTTTTGAGGTTTCTAATGATGTTAATTATCAATTTTAATCTGCTTACATTGCAAACGCAGGCTGAACCCTACGAGATTTATCAAAATAACGTGCTAATTTTTGTATACAACGTTCACATTTTTTCTGTAGTGTATTTAGTATCAGCATTGCACCCGTGCGAAGCCGGGGCGAGTCTCCAGAAGAAATTATAATGAAAAGACTCTAAACAAAAAGTATTAATGAGGCTTTTAAGTTTAATTCCCAAATTCTCAAATTTAAGAAACAGACAAACCGAAAAAATTCTAATCATGGTTTTGGGATCTATTAAACATGTATATTGCAAAGCAATTACTCTTTTTAAAAAAATATTCAATGCACAGAAATGTCTTAATTATTATTTTACTATATGTATGGATATAGAAATCTTAAAAAAAGTTGACAGTATAGACAGTGATTTTTGTGACAATTTTATAGTGTTCAATTTCTGTTTAGAGGCAAGTAGATGATCAATCTTCTGTATTCTGCGAGACTTTATCTCATCTCCGCCGAGAATCGAACCCCAGACCGCTTTGATGTTACACCTAAGGTCTCACTGTTCTGCATTCAGCTTAATTTCTAGTGGCGATATCCGCAGAATATATGAATATTTTGAGAAAGTATGACTTTGTTAAGGACACTTTCTTAAATACAAAGAATTCACTTGTAGTAGCTATATATTTATTAATTTACTCTATATTTCAATATAAAAAGAACAAATTACAAACATAAAAAAGCATAGAACAAAAGGCGGCCTTATCGCTACACAGTGATTTCTTCGAGGCAACGTAACGTCCTGACGTGCAAAAATGCATCCACCTTTTACATATCCTATAATCGCATGATATATTATGGACTAAAGAAAATCATTACAAATTGTAGTGTATTTGTTATTCTATTTTATAAGCATAAATATTCTAGGACATTTAACACAACGCCTCCTAGTCCCAAGCCATGCAAAGCTTGTAAAATGGAAGCTGGAAAACTGATACATATACTTTACAATGTTTATCACATAATAATTAATATAAGATTTTAAATAAATAAATAAAAAAATTCTACCCGTGGGGATCGAACCCACACCCCCCGCGCAATAGACCGTTACCACATCCACTGCGCTAACCGGGTCGTCAAAATCTGTTCTATGTTTTACGTGAAAGAGTAAAAACTATACACCTATCTATTTCAAGTACATCCACTCAATATAAACATTAACCTTTCCTCTTTCAATCCTGTCATCCCATCCGGTTTACACTCCCATAAGTATAGTATTCTATTATCTGTGCTCCCATATAAGGATGAACACATCCTTATAATTGTAATGGGTACTTTTAATAACGTGAACTGATTACAAATTTAGCTCTTCATCCTGTTTCATGAAAAACCTTTGAGTATAGATAAATGCATAATACTAGATGTTTTTAGATTAATATCAACTGATAATGATCCTAGCTATATAACACTACGCCATCTAGTCCCAAACTAAGCAAAGCTTGTACTATGGAAACTAGATAACTGATAGACATACTTATACATACTTTTTTGTAAATACATACATACTATAGAAACACCCGGACAGTAATGATAATGTTCATCACATCATAATTTTTTACTCGTGGGAATCGAACCCACACCCTTCGGCACAACAGACCATTGCCACATCCAATGCGCCATTCGGATCGTCTATAACCATCCTTTTACTGAATTTTGGCCATGACGGTCAATGTAAACAGAAACTAACCTACTGCGTAGAAGATATGACAGGTGTTCTCTTCCCTTACTCTCGTAACCCAATGGGACTGCAGACAGATATGACGGGAGAAAGATAAGGCGCAGAACCAACATACATTACTATCGTTTTTCTATAAAACTTACTCAACAGATTAGGAAAAAAAATACAAACAAAATTGAATAATTTTTTTCAAACGAAAAATTGTGATAATTAAACAAACATAAATTATCCCAAAACTCTCTTCTCTTGCGTAAAATTTTCTCATCTCCATCCCTTCTTTTGAGTGCTCATGGGCAGCCAAACATAATTTTATGTGTGCACTCACTTTAACGTGAATCGTACATTTTTTCGGTTGCTCTGATTTAAAATAAATCAATCTATTTTAATTATAAACACTGTACGTAAAAAAATATCTGGCCTTACCTATATTGCACAGAATCCGTAATAAAAATATACTGGTTACAAAATAGACTGTTGCTCATAAACGCAATAAAAAGCAACACTATCTTCTCTCTATGATACCTCTGGAAGATACCAAAGTTATCCAGCACTTGGTCCAAATCCACTCTCTTCTCGCTCACATTTGCACTCATTTTCCCACTATTTTCCACCATTTTAATACACACTCTATGTCCCGGTCTTAAAGCACAATTTCGTATAAAAATATTTATTATTTTGGCATATTTTTTAAACAAAATTACCCGTTTTTAAGAGGCACGAATGCTCACAAGCAGAAGTTAAGCATTTTGTGATTAAAGTAATATTTTACGAGGCTTGAAATTGATTGCTTTATTCATGCGTTTATAAGTCGTGAAAGTAACACACAAACTGACGGCCACAGTTAACTGTTTGACAAAGGACATTGTATGCGCAAGCGCTGATACTTGAAAATACTTATTTAATTAATATCGAATGAATGCACGTTGATCTCGTTTATGCATAACTATAAAGCAAAATAATCTGAATGGGGATTTATAAGAAACGAAATTTGTACATATAATGAAACAATAGCTAGTGCGTTTCTCTACATTAAATATTTTTAAAAGAGTCATTATATAATAGACTCTAAAACCAAAATTTATTGATGGTTTGAAAAAAAAATTTAGCACTGGCTCTTACATATAAGTGGGGGGGTAAAAAATAAATTTGCGAATACACAATTAAATGATCATTGTATCAATGGACAGGACTTTAAAAATGAAACAGAGGTTTCTTAATAGTTTTTTTTTTTGTGAAATAAATAGTTGCCGAGATATTATGGTCTGTAAAATCTTTAAAATGTTATATGTCGTTCTTCTTACGAAATACACAAAATAAAAAAATGGAGTCCACAAGCGAAGCCGCGTGCGGAAAGCTAGTAAAAAAACAATGATTACGTTTGAATAAAATAAATTGGCAAACTTGATTTCTAGATTATTCCATCTAAGATTAAAAGATTAAATCCCAACTTATATTACTACTATATATTTTAATGATATCATATATATTGACTTATAATTAAAAACTGGTATGCTGCTCGACAGCGAAATGTATGAACTATAATTTATATTTTGACATCTTTATTTGACAACATTTCTAACAAATAAAATTTCATTTCATTTAAATGCGAACGATAAAATGGATGTTAGTTTGATACTATTTTCAGTCTATCTTCTGAACCAATTTTTTTTTAATTTTGTATACATATAGTTGGGAAAACAGGACAGGACACGGGCTATATTGTATCCTAAAAGAATGTACTATTCCAATGTAATAATCCATTTTTTTATTTATTTCAAAGGTACACCACAACAGTCATATTAAACCTTAACGAAATAAAATTACAATATCACTTATCTAATATGCATGACAATTAAGGTATACACAACATTTACTAAAAAAGCTTAGGCTCTGTAAATACAATTATTTGGGGTATATAAAAATGTATAACAAAACAATATAACCCTCTGTACCCTAGCAGAATATGGCTGCTTTAAGAGGAAGAAAGCCAGTTTATATGAAGGTCAACAATAGTCGAAATATTAATGTCTCGAAGATGACTTCTTTTATTCGAAAGTTGCATCATGCAAACATAAAATAACAACTCAATCTATGCTAATAATAATATAAAGAGGAAAGATTTGTTTCTTTATATTGATGAATAGGCTCCGAAACTATGGGACCGATTTGAACTAAAATTTTGAACAGAGATTCTTAGAAACCCCAAAAATAACAAAGGATAGTTTTTATCCGAAAATCGAAGGGGAACGGGATAAATACGTGGGTGAAACAGCGGATTATTCAATCGTCTAATAATAATAGTAAATGTCCATTACGACTCCATAACGATACTATCACGATTTTGTTTAAGTTTTAACAGAATACCGAATTTGTCACAATGATAATTGGATTGTTATTGATTCACTTGAATCGTAATTGTGTGAAAATTTATTAAAATAGTAGAATTGAGGCGTTTGGTCTACATTTCCATGTCGGGGTATAATAGGAGAGTAGAGAGAGGATACAAGTTTTCAATTTGCCTCAAACGCTTCCCCAAAAATGGTCCTAGCTCTCGGAATATAATGAAGAAGCAATAATTATATGTACCATGCGGAACAAAAATAAATATTATAGCACACAAAGTGCGCAAAGACGGGTTCACTCTCTATTCCTTTACTCTCGGTATAGAGAAAGACCGGAGACGGTAGACCGGAGAGAAATCAGGCGCAGAACCGACGGCTTTACGTGCTCTCCGAGACACGGGGGTGTTCCAACACCGCCAACTTCCAGATTTAGGGCTGCAATTGCGTAAAAAAACTAAATTATACATTACATTATATGTAACATGCGGAACAAATAACTGAAACTAAAGTACTTATCAACAAATGAACAACAATTTTGGCGTAACGACCTTCCGCCATTCTTTATTGTTATGTACTATTTTCATAAGGTCAATGGATAAGTACATCTGCTTTAATAATTACGATCACAACTAAACTAAACGTTAAACATAAACACAAGGTTTAATTACTTACAATAACCATAATATAATTATGAAAATTTGTGTGTAAATCACGCCGTAATTAATAAACGGATTCAAAGGAAATGTACAGATAGGCTATTAGCTAGATTAGGTGATAAGATTTCTTTTATTGATGTATAAACTACGAATTTAACGCGAATAAAGCCGCACGCTAAAGCTAGTTTGTAATAATAACTAGCCTTGTCAATAATCACATTCTTAAATATCAATAAAAATATCTTTATAATAATAAATTAATACAATAATAATAATTCAGGGTCTTACGTCAGGATCAGTAAGAAAGAATAATTAAAGACCTACTCATCTGAGTCTTCAAAGAGAGATGTTTTTAAGGCAACATGTCATTTGCATAAAATATGTCTAATGCATAATATATTCAGATAAATTCACTTTTTCTTTTTAAATTGACGAATATAGAAAGAATGCTAAGTAATGACATATATGTACACAACACGTATATTCTCATTCAATAGCCGATCTGCTTTCCTTAAGTCCAATCTGTATATGTATTCTTTCTTTCTTTCTCACAAGCAAAGAAATCTAGCCTATTTCTTTCTCCGTAACAACTATATGCATGCAACTTTCAAGAGATTTGGTTGAGGATATAAAGGGTAAAAAGGTAACTAGCAAATTTCCTTTCCCATTAATGAAATTACTTGGGTTATTAAGACGTTCAGCTCCGTGAGACTTCCAAAAACTTACCAATTCTCGATCCGTAAGCCGCTAACGACAGCCATTGGTTCCAGATGTGACAAATAGGTGATAATGGTGACTGGATTTTGCAAGCGTTTCTGTTGTACGTCTTGAATATAAATAGTTGTATTTTTATGACTAGCTTGTTTATATGTTGTGTTTAATGAGGAAGTAGCTGTTGAGAGAATTTAATTTAACTAAAATTAAAGTATGAAGGATTATCTATACTAATATAAGGTTGAAGAGTTTGTTTCAACGCGGTCATCTCATTAACTACTGCCAAGTAACTATATTGAGAGAATTTATTTTAACTAAAATTAAAGTAAATAAAGAAGATTATCTATACTAATATTATAAATGTGAAGAATTTGTTTGTTTCAACGCGGTCATCTAATTAACTACCGCCATGGTGTTAATTTATCTATAGTATGTATGTATTTACAAAAAAGGTATGTTTAAGTATGTCTATCAGTTATCTAGTTTAAGTACAAGCTTTGCTTAGCTTGGGACTAGATGGCGTAGTGTTGAATGTCTCTGATTATTTATACTTTATTTCGAAGAAGAAGGCCGAGAGATCGTCTGTAATAGCTACAATCATTAGTATTAGAAAGTATTATATAATATGGAGATAATATATGTATGCGTCTAGATCGTAAGATTTTGTAATAAATCATTATTTGAAACGAACACTCATCTTAATTCTCACCGAACCTCATAATAAAAATATTAATTTATTATCGTAGAAGAAGATGAAATAATAATTTGCAGACAATAATCGAGTTAGCCGCCCTTCAGTTCAAAGATGGGCATTACAAATAGAGGTACCTTAAGTCCTTAACACAATTGTGTAGTGACAAGCAACGGCAACTCCAAACACACTTAAGGAAGTTGCCGCCGAGGGAGCGGCCGTCGAAACAATTCTGTGTTCGTAACTCGCACGTCCAATAATATGTGGATGGAATAATTCCTTTGAAAAAGTTCGCTCTCTAGAGAGACATGCAGAATTGAAGGCTAAATGAAATGGGTTTAGAATATCCATCCATAGCATGTCGCATTGTAATGAATGCCTCTGTGTATAAAGTTAAGATAATGTTTGTTTTGGTACAAAAATTTGTAGTTACATAGTAACCATTGAATTTTTACAAGAATGAGAGCCGAGCATTGCATGATTGGGCCAAGTTCGCGCCGGAGTAAGTATTATCCCCCCAGCAGAAGATCAGCGTGAATCAGTATTGCACTGTATTTCTTACGGTGAGCGGGGGCCCGGTAGCCAGTATTCCCATCCCATTCCATCTCCCATCCTGTTCTACTTCTCTTCCAATTTCCCATCTTTAATCGTCTTAGGAAGAGGATTCCCACTTCGCTTCCTTCAAGCCGGCAAGGCATCTTGACACTTTTCTGTTGTACATGTTCATGGGCTGCGGTCAGTCATTTAACATCAGATAAACCGTATGCTCCGCTTGCCCGCTGTTACATAAAAAAACATATTTATTTAAAAAAATTAAGCAAAAAAAATATTTATTTAAAAGAAATACATAATTTAGTTATTTTGTAATGTGCACTCTTAAACAAAACTAACAATTGATAAATTGTGATATTTAAGGATTAAGATCAGAATTATATTTAGATGACAATTTAACGAAAAAAGGCACAAGCGACACCGAAAAACTAATATTATTATGACGCAAACAGCACGTGTTATAAATTTTTATAATATTATACTTATTGTGCAAACAATTCAATTGTCTTATCTGATTCATTACGACAAAGGAATGTTTAAGAAAATAATATTTATTTAAATGCAAATTAATATAAAAGTATTTAAACCTTGCTTTTATGTCTCTACAAGGTCTTATTTCAAGAAACGTTCATTGACATTCGAAGGTAATAAAAAAGTATTACAAAATAGTCTGTCAATTTGTTTGTTTAATTTCTACTTAAAATGATTGAATTTTGATATAACATCGATTGTTACAAAACACAAATCGAACACAAGAGCTATATATTGCTACAATAAATATTATAGTCACTGGGAAAATTTACCAGTAATGAATTCTATTATTAAACCTGAGAATTAATTTTAATGAAAACAACGGTAAATGTCGCTAATAAATGTGTGAATACTTAAGCAAATTTAATAAAATAACGATGTAAGATTTAGCATCATTGTCGACCTGATGAAAATGATCTCTTACGCCGGAAGGTGTGGGTTCGATTCCCACGAGTAGAAAATTATGATGTGATGAACATTGTAATTTTCTGTTGTCTGAGTGTTCATTTATATATAGTATGTATACATAACATACAAAAAATGTTTAAGTATGTCTATCAGTTGTCTAGTTTTAAAAGTAGTAACTTTGCTTGGTTTGCAACTAGATGGCGTAGTTTTAATTGTCCAGAAATATTTATCTATTTATCGTGAAGCGTTCGTGAATTGTAAAAGATATCTACATCAAATTCTTGTATTCGAAAATGTCCATCACAAGAATAACATTGAAGACTAAAAAAATACTCTAAAACACACCATGCCTTGTTGATAACAACGATATCCCAAAGTAAACATAAATAGGGGAAAATAAAACTTTTTAGGAACACAGCGGTACTTCCAATATAAATTCATATAAATTAATAATAAGGTTAAGATATAATTAAAACGTTACTAAAAAACTATAGTAAATATATGCCTGCAGTTTGTATATTTTTGTAGTACGCAAAAACTGTAGCAATTTTTATAAAACTCTTCTGTTTTATACGATGAAAGTGTAAACACTTATATATTAAAATCTTTCTTTAAATGATAAAAAAATACATATTCTTACGATCATATGATATGAATAGGTCATAAAAATATGTAATTCGTGTGAATAAACATATTGTCTCTTATCAAAAAGTTGACTTCGAATATACTAGGATAGCGTCAAACACAAACAATGTTACAAAACACATCTAAAAACCTAACATGTCTTG
>LQNK01000414.1:138433-151362 GCA_001586405.1 Phoebis sennae
TAACATCAGATAAACGGTATGTTCCGCTTGCCCACTGTTACATAAAAAAATATGTTTATTTAAACATAGTAACAAAAAAAATATTTATTTTAAAGAAATACATAATTTAGTTATTTTGTAATGTGCACTCTTAAACAAAACTAACAATTGATATATTGTGATATTTAAGGATTAAGATCAGATTTATATTTAGATGACAATTTGACGAAAAAAGGCACAAGCGACACCGCAAAACTAATATTATTATGACGCAAACAGCACGTGTTATAATTTTTTATAATATTATACTTATTGTGCAAACAATTCGATTGTCTTATGTGATTCTTTACGACAAAGGAATGTTTAAGAAAATAATCTTTATTTAAATGCAAATTAATATAAAAAGTATTTAAACCTTGCTTTCATGTCTCTACAAGGTCTTATTGGAAACGTTCATTGACATACGAAGATAATAATGAAAAACTATAATAAAAATATTATGTCAATTTGTTTGTTTCATTTTTACGTAATCTTGATATATCCTCTGTTTCAAAAGTAACACTTGTGTTTATTAAAAACAAAGCAAATTCTATCACATCGTAATCACTTTTATTGTTTTCAGGGTTCCGTGCCTAAAAGGTAAAACACTGTCTGTCTGTCTTTTTGTCACCAGGTTGTATCTCATAAACCGTCATAGCTAGAAAGCTTAAATTTTATGTATTTCCGTTGCCGCTATAATAACAAATACCAAAAATATTACTAATATATTTAAATCGCATCAAGTAATCAATTCGAAACTTTGATAACATCCATATTATATACAATGTTACAAACACTAATTAATGCATACAATATAAATAAGTAAACAATTCTAGTTTAAAAAAAACAGGTAAATAAAAATATGGACATAGAAAGTGTTCACGAGCACAGCGGTCTAATACATTACTTACAGTTAATTTTATAGTTACCGGGAAGATATTCCACTAAAGATTTTTTATTAATCTTGAGAATTAATTATAATGAAAACAGTGAATGTCTCTAATAAATGTGCAAATACTGAAGCAATTTTGGTGAAACTCAAAAAGTTCAAAAGTGGAATTCAAATATATCTAATATAATAAAATAATAGGAGAGCATCAAACACAAACAATGTTACAAAACACATCTAAAAACCTAACATGTCTTGTTTATAAACAATATCCCAAAGCAAATATAAATATGGGTAAAGGCAAACTTTTTACGAACACAGCGGTCTATAACCACGCCCCGTGCGGTAATATGTTACTCCAACGAATTTTATAGTCACCGGAAAGTTTTTCTCGTAAGGGTAGTAAGTTCATTTGATTTTTATTATTAAAGTTTGGAAGCTGTGTAAGGTTTATACTTTATTATAATAAGGCGCAGGCTTTGAAACTTTTAATTATAGCATTCTCGTGTCTGCAGTTTGCGAAAATGTCTATTGCGACATAGTGCGTTCATTGATTCTCGAAGCCTCAAAAAACATTTTATGTTATACTGTTTTCATGCCCAAAACTTAGTTTGGGAGTGAATGTGTCGTACGCATTTTGCGAAATTATATAATTATATAATAATTTGTTTTTACATTATTTGTATTAACATCATTACGAATGATTTTAAAATGTTTTTACTAAATATTCTAACAGAGTCATGAAACTAAATGTCGTTAACAGTTAAGTACAGAAAATTATTTGGATATATGAACCCATGTAATATATATAGACACCTAGCTCCAGGATTCCTTTCTGACACTGGAAACCTAAACCTTGCTGAAATTCCGTCTATACGTTGAGTGGAGACCCAGTTGGGGCACCCATTTATTTACTTCCTTCTTATGTTTGTAGCTGTATGTATAATGAGTTGAGTGTCCCAATAGATTTTTCTATTCTATTCTAAACAGAAATGAAATGAAAACGAATAATTCAATAGTCCTCAACTGCACAGAGCCTCGACGACTTCAAACTCGTCATTAAATGTCCGAATTCTTCGAATAAGTTTACAAAGGAACAAATTTTGTTTAATTAAAATTTTGAGGTAATAGAATTGGGGAAATTATTTTTAACCCCATCAAGGGAATTTAATATAGCCGAGGACCGGTTTAATGAAATATTTCAGTTTAAATTTGGGAATATTTCGTTCGATCAAACTTTGCCGTTTTATTGGAAAGCCTCCTGAGAGATTTCAATGTACAGAACATTGAAATCTCTATTTTGTAGTTCAGATAAAAAGACGTTACAATTTATTTTTATCTACAACACTTAACAACTAAACATAAGCATATATTTATAGGCCTGTATTTCCATCCCATCCCTCTTCCATCCTGTTCTACTCCTCTCCCAACTTCATATCATTAATCCCCTTCCTCCAAGCCGGCAAGGCCTCTGCGACACTCCTATGTTGCAGATGTTCATGGGCTGCAGTCAGTCACTTAACATCAGAACCGCATGCCCCGCGTGCCTGCTTTAACATAACATATATTTTTAACTCCCTTAAGTGGTGTTACTATTATTTGCTTTTTTAAGGCAGAGCAAGCAGTTGTTGAAGTTATATAGCCGTATAGAGGCTTTTGTCTTGGCTTAAAAACCAGTAGTCTCCTATTTTAATAGTGAAAAGTCCCCATCAAGATTTAACCGCTTAATCATTCTGATGACCTATGGTGATTGGAACTCACAATAATTTATTGAATTCAAAAAACAAGTGTATAGCAGTAGGCACCTTCTAGGCAGACATGAATAACTTCTTCGACCGCCCACCACTTTCCATCTGGTGGGGTAGCGGTCAAATGTCTGCCTATTCTACCTAAAAAAAAAACAAAAAAAAAAGAATTTACTCCACTTATTGTTTGGAATAATTAACGAATGATAAAATCACGATAAACCTGACGTATAATCTACTGAAATTTTAGTAAACAGAAGCATTTAACATTAAAAATTGGGACAAAACGTAACTGTATTTTCGTATTCCCCAAGCCCTAACCAAGGAAAAAAGCCAAACTAAAACTATTAAACTACCTTCATTGTTTAAAAGTTCCGACTATAAAACTCAATAACCAGAGTCGGGTGGCACTAAATACATATTAACCGTTTCGCCTGTCAGTTGTTCAAATTTTTGCCGGAGTTGTTTTTAGCGCGAAATTGCGGTTAAAGTTGTAAATTTCTATTACTGTTTCTGGTGAATAAAATTCGCACTGGTTTTTACTTGTTACATTCGGAAATTAAATATACCTTGGACTGCGCTATGGGAGCGAATTATGAAGTTGGCTGAATATTGTTTTTTGATGTGAAATGCCTTTCTTTGTCGATATGACCAAAAGCAATGTGAATTTTCACCTTTATAAATAAAACCTGGGTTAAATACTTTCTCATTGTTCATTTCGATGTCGCAGTTTTACTTACTCAGCTCAATTTCACTAAATTTTACTTATTATCGAAAAAAAGTTTTTTTCAAAATTTTAACGTTATTTTAAGTTTATATCTTAAAATATATTATAAGAAATGTTACAAATGCCTATTTCAATTTTAATAGATTTATTTAACTATTAGACCAGTATACTGGTTTAAAATCAAGTATACAAAAGAAAATATATTGTAATTGATAGATTGTATTGTGACTTCTTTGTGGAAATGCATTTTAAGTATTGAATTAAAGACTTTTTTACACTATTTCCACTATTTATATATTGGCATTAAAGCAACATCTAGCCTAATTTCAATATCAGACGAGCTGCATACATGCATAAAATTCAGCACCTAATTTAGAAAAACTCTCCTCCGTACTTTGGGACATAAATTCTACGTAATCCATATTTATTTTATCGAGCTAATTATGGTAATTGATCGTTCTTAAAAGCCTTTCAGTGTCATTGTATATTTTGTTAATTGGGGATTTGAATGCTAAACATGGATGTTCCACACTGCTTCGGTTTTACAGGAAAAAACGTTGATAAGAGCATTTATAACCTTTTTCATGGGATTTATTGTATGAAATAAGCATGAACTATTTTAAACTGAGCACTTATATAGTCTTCATTCACAGTTGTATAACGGCCGTTTTCAATATTCTATCTATCCCTTGTTTTGCTTACTAAAGTTAGACAAATCTATCTATTTGCACTTACTTTGATTTCAATACGCTGTCGACGGATAGCCTTTGCTATGACTTTTGACAATCATATGACAATTAATCTGAGATTACAATCTATCCATAATCTTTGATACATTATTGAAAACGGCCGTAAGACGGGGGTTCCAAAATTTTTCGATCCGCGACGCACTTAGTTTAGTTATATGTTTAGTCGCCCTAGTGTCAGGGGAGTGATTTCTAGTTTCAAATAGGAGAAAGGGGACAGATAATCGGGATGCATCAATGGGGGGAGGGGAAGTAATGAAATCCTCGCGACGTCTCTTCCTTCTCTTCCGTCTACTTCCAGCGACCCACAGTTTGGGAACCTCTGGTATAAGACGTTACAGAAAGAAGAAAAACGTGCTTTTGAGTGACTTTTTGCCCATTTTCTGTTAGTTGTTAGTTACATTCTTTTAAATTTGAAAATAATATTATAAGTTTACAAATTTTGAACGTCATAAAACTCATAAGTTTCTCTCTGCATCGTTTCAAATTTTTATATATGTCGCGCTATAGTTACCCATAAATAAATTATAAAAAAATCTTCTGCGAAAATATGACCTAACACTAGTATTACCCCACAAAATATCGTACCTCTTTTCACCAAAGTCGGTCCAATACTCAAAGCTATAAGGCTATACAGCATTTCTTTCATCGCATTGCAGTAACGTTTTTATAGCACATAAAACGGTAACAGACCTTTGTACATACCCCTTCTATTGCGATCGGTTACCGTTATTAGCAGTTTTATTGCCTCACAGATGCGTACTAAAAGACGATAGGCTTTTAAAACATATTTTTATGTGACGAAGCAAATGTCAGCGTCACTTGATGGTGAGGGATAGTGACATCTTTATAATAATGTCTTGTTAACTTCGACATATGTTTGGCATTATAAATTAAATGAATGTGAATAGATGAAGTGAGAAAGGTTCTTTAGATCCAGTTATCGTTTGTATCGCAAGAGTCATAAGATATATTTTTGTGACGAATCGATTGGCGCAGTAGACATGGCAATGGTCTATTGCGCCGGAGAGTGTGGGTTCGATCCTCACGAGTAGAAAATTTTTCATGTGATGTACATTGTAATTTTCTACTGTCTGGGTATTCATTTATCTATAGAATGTAAATGAAATTACAAACAAAAAAATGTTCAAGTATGTCTATCAATTATCTAGTTTCCATAATAAGCTTTGCTTAGATTGGGGCTAGATGGCGTTATGTTAAATGTCCCTGAAAGTTTTTGCTATTTGTCGCCGTTGGCTGAAAAAATATGCATGATTCATAAATGATTTGATTAAAACGTCTTTTTAAAAATTAAATAATACTCTCAAATATTCTACAGCAGGGGTTCCCAACCTTTTTGTGACGGACAACTTTCTATAATTACTGTTATCAGGAACCACGCAAGGTTCAAGTGTAAGTCTCGTGCTAGCGGAGGATGACCAATTTGAAACGTTTGGTCGACAAACGTTTCATATTAAAATATTCACTTTAAGAATAAGCCTCAACTTTATTTTCAAAGTCAAAATATTTATTGCATGCTATATATAGTTTACTCTTATATTATATAAGCAACCTTGTTCAGGTACTTCAATATTAGCGCTTTTACAAACGATTAAAATTAATAAATTTTACATTTGGTTAAAATAAAACAAAAACGGTTAGTTGTGGGAGATGGGAGATAAATTGTTACCTTTCGCTTACCACTTTTTACCTTCTACGGTACAGTTTAGTACAGATCACTGTTCTACAGGGTAAAAATAAAAACTGCCAGCCCCATTAAACAAGCTACCGTACGTACTGCACGCACAAGAGCTTGGCAAACATACTCAGTCAAAGTGTTGCTGCGACGTCACACAAAATAGACTAGTACCGAAGTCAAACTGACGACCCGATTGCCGCAGTGGATACAGCAATGGTCTATTGCGCCGAAAGGTATGGGTTCGATCCCCAAGTATAGAAAAATTAACAGATTTAGTATTGCGTATTGACATGAGTGAACTTCATAATTACTACGGTATTTAACGGTATCTGTGACCGTTGCATTCGAAGAGCACAATTTTTATGGATTTTATGTAGCTAATTTGAAAACGAACGTATTATGACAAAGAGAAACCAATTTCAAATTATTGATACAAAAACATTTGTTTTCACAATTCGTCACTATTACACCAAAAAAGTAAAAAATTGAACCAAAAAAAAAAATCTTTTACGTGCGTATAAATTATCAATAGGTTTTAACACACCCACATATCATACTACAAAATTTAATAGACACGTTAATAATACGTAAGTCCCTTTAATTATCAAACCAATTTTACCCAGAGTAAACTCACGAATTTCTGCCAAACATAACTTGCATTTCATAGCAAACATTTACAAGTACATTACAATAACGCGAAACCTAACGGGTCAACAGCCCTCGAATTCGTTAAGAATGGCGACCTTATAATTTCGGTATCGGCCATATTTGAAGCACCAATCAAGAACGAGTGCGGAACTTATCACGATATATGGAGCCTTTTCAATATTTTCGATGAGTTTAACACATATATTTAGCGTTAAGGGTTGGAATGTATGCTTCGTAAGTGTACCCTTGGTCAAGTACAGTTTTGTATTTTGTTACACAAATTTGATCTATTAATAGTATTTTCTTGTGTTTATTTTAACATGAGTACTTTCAATATTAAATAAAAATACTTTTAAAGGAATTAAAATGCGGTTTATTATACATTATTTTACATTATCATTATCTCGACGTTTCAAACAATTTACACCGAGCGTGATCACGGATGAGATGACACGGACTGAGATGACAGTTGTGACATCTTCGTGGAACCAAATGTGTCTACCACACACAATTTTTGAAACACTCATCAACATGTCACCCCAGTCTTCCGTGACCACGCTCGCTGTAAAGAGTTCGAAACATCGGGATAGTAATAAACCGCGCTTAAAATCCTTTTAAACGTATTTTATTTACCATTAATAGCAATCTATTGTAGCCTTACTCACGTGTAGTATTTAAAGAAAGTATTTGATAATAAGGGTTTTGTATAACTTTGAGTCTCACCGAATTTCCACGTAAAATCTGCACTAGCATTTTTTTTTAAATAACTGTGTCTTCAGCATCTTCAGTGTATTGCTTGTTGATGGAAGTAACTTTTCAGTTGAAATTCCGTATTTCGGCAGTATTTCGGCTTTATCAGAAGCAATCAGGATAACGTTAAATTGATTGAAATAGACAATTGCTTACAAAATCAAAAAATATCACATTTCTAACAAATTCTCCAAAATAACGGTCATTATTTTGTTCCAATTACGCGTATTCTTTAGTTAAGGACAAAACCGGAGGGATTAGGTTCGTCCCGTCCAATTTGGCAGAAGTCATATCAATATATCCATTATCTAAGTCTTGTCTAGCGGTCGGTATAAAAGAAAACGGCTTCGATCGGCCGTCGATACGGCAGGGCGACTTAGTAAGCTTGGATACGGCAGTTAAGTAATTTTATTTTTCCCCATAGATTTTACCCCGTGTGGCGATGGGTTAGACGTGTATCGCCACCCCATTTTCAGCGCCATGGGTGTCGTAAGAGGCAAATGAGGGTAATACTGCAGCATAACAATATCTTCAGCAATAAAATAGTGTGAGGTGAGCATTGAACGATTGGCCCAAGCTCGCACCAGTGTAATTACCACACTCCAGAGAATATCGGCGTTAACCAGTATTTTTCTGTGTTTCTGTCCCATCCTGTTCTACTCCTCTCCCAATTTTCCATCATTAATTCTCTCCTCCCCTACCTTCAAGCCGGAAATGCAGTGAATTTGATATTGTAGCAGTTCATGGGTTGCGCCCAGTCACTTAACATCGGGTGAACCGCATGCTTCGCTTGCCTGCTGTAACATAAAAAGAAGTTTTTTTGATAAGATAACATTGGTAGACCGAGAGATTTTTGTCTCGTCGTGTATTAAAATTCGACATATCACAATCTTTCATGTATAACCCGACCAGGTTAAATATAACACGTCCATACATTGTACCGCAGGTTGTTCGTATTTTAAGCCTTGAGCCAATCAGGCCGAATGTTTTTCGCGGCCGTATCGTGCCCCCAACGACTTCTTATTTCCTCAGCACTTGTCACTACTAAGGTTTCTCGAATTCTCAATCGTTTCGAATTATCGTCAAATCACGTCATCATAGCACGTCCGATAAGATTTTTTACTGACATGTACATTAAAATTGTGTACATAAAATGATAATTAAGTTATTTTTTATATTAATCTTCTATTAGAATGAGTTAAATAAATAGAAAAGTTCAAACAAACAAATTTCTTATATTTAATTCTTTATCTATTAGTATAATTACAAATTCCAGGAACATTTTTTACATGTAAACACTTATGACATTGTATGTTTTTAATCGTTTTCATAGCCACATATTTGATGGCAAAATTTATTTTAAGTGTTAAAACACTATATAATTTCCCAAAACCAATATTTATTTTAAATATTTCCATTACATCAGATATATAATTCAAATATAGATCACAAAAATTTTATAAATTTAGAGATACATTGAATACTTATTTGGTATTCGGTATTCGGAATAATTTTAACTATTATTAAATAGCTCTAAGCTTTAATATTTGAACGTATATTATACACGTATACAAACGCGATAAATTAAAGAAAATATTTTAACCGAATAATTCGTTCGAATATTCGATTCGGTAAATTCTAAACCCGATAATATTAGGTATCGGTTATTCGCTGAAACCACTATTCGACTCATCACAATTCTAATTGAACACACATATAGATATACTTTTTCACATTTTCATTGAGAAATTATAGTTCTATTAGGTTTACCTACCACTACCATTGTAGTGTCACGTTTTAGGACTTGGCTAGAGGGTATTAACCCACTAATTAGTGTGTAACTAGAATATAACCCTATCACCAATTTAAAAAAAAAACAAAAACGTCGTTGAATCCAACAAGCCCTTGGTAAGGGAGTTTCAAAAAGAAACAAGTTGGAACCCACGTCATCCAACAAATTGAACTCCTTCGCCGTACCTCATTTTTGGCACTCGAATAAAACACTTGAACAAGAGAAAAAATTGAATCCATCTTGTGGAACCGATTCCGGTTTTACTGCTATAAGCTTTCTAAAACAAGGGATTTGCGGGATCTTTACAAGGATAACGAAGAAAGATGTTCGCAATGTTCCTATTTTAATAGTTCAGATCTCATTTACTGAATGTTTTTTCTCAAAATTAATATACTTGAAAATAAATGAGATGATAAGTTAACAAAGAATTTGGATTGCCTTTTCGTGTGATGACTATTTATATGATTTTATTAGTTTTCATATAATAATTTTCACTATACATAAAAAAGGGTAAGATCAACTGTTTCTAGTAAAACTCGAAGAGCCAAAGTATTTTTGTAATGAATGGAAAACTAAATATTGTAGTTAAGTAACTATAGAAATTGATTAGATTTAACAGAGATTTATCTGTTATTGTTAAGTTAAAATATATTTATGATGGTATCGCTTAATATGGTTATGGATTTCTAACGCCTATCTCGTAATAAGTAAAGCGTCTCTTGATGGATCATAGATAAGGTAATAATATTTATTATTATTCGGTATTCAGTATTCGGCGTATTCGGCATCTTTTTCACTATTTGTATTCGACCGAATATACCTATATGGTAACAATATTTAAATTTTCTTAATTATTAATGAGTTCAAATTTTCCTTAATTATTAAGAACTTGACTATACGCAACAAAACAATGACAATATGTCAAACTGGATAATTTTGCCGAATATCTGATTCAGTAAAGTAAAAACCAGATAGTATATAATATTTGGTTTTTCAGTGAAACCACTATTCGGAGCATCACAAGTAATAATCATACCAAAGTATGAACATTTTGGAGATATCAATAATTTTGTACATCATCCCCATTAATTAATTGTTATCCCGCAGTTTTCACCCTAAAGTATGGCCACACTGTTTAATAAAGCACCAAAGCTGTACCATTCCATTAAGTTTATGAAATAGCTGACAAAAGACTGAGTCAAAATAGAGCAGGTTACGTAATTAAGCTTTAATTTAACCGTCGGGATTATGAGAAAAGTTTCAAGACTCGATTGCACTTCACACCTAAAGCAAACAGACGTCTGTCCATTCGCTCCTAGGGTGACCAATATTCAGCTCTTAGTGGGATAATTCTTTCCCAATATCCAATGACATTTGGCTAACATTCTTTGTTTATTTCGTTTGTAGAACACTTCACAGCTTTAGGAAACAGACGTCTGTCCATTCGCTCCTAGGGTGACCAATATTCAGCTCTTAGTGGGATAATTATTTCCCGATATTCAATGACATTTGGCTAATATTCTTTGTTTATTTCGTTTGTAGAACACTTCACAGCTTTAGGAAACAGACGTCTGTCCATTCGCTCCTAGGGTGACCAATATTCAGCTCTTAGTGGGATAATTATTTCCCGATATTCAATGAAATTTGGCTAATATTCTTTGTTTATTTCGTTTATAGAACACTTATTATAGAGTGGCCAATATTTAACCCTTGGTGGGATAGAATGAAATCGCATTTGGCTAATTTTTGTTTTTGGAACCGTTCACATCTAAAGCAAACAAACGCCTGTTCATTATTTCATATGTATGACCGTCCTTTTTTTCTTTTTACGTGTCATTGAGTGGAATATATATTTTTTACACATGAGTGTAAATAATATTAAAAGTAAAAATCTAGTGACCTAGATTTTACTTTTGATCCTTGTCCTTCTAAAATCTAACGTGTGTCCAACAAACAGTAAGTTTATGAGAACTCTCAAGTCACAAGTTTAGTTGCTTCGAATACTTGTATTTACTTCTGTTCCGTGAGTGATCTTTAACTGTTTGTCAACGTGAACAATTGCTTTGTACTTTACTACAACTATTTTACGGAGTACCTGTAGTTTGCGATGACTAAACACTTAGTATCTATAAAATATCCTTACTTCTTTATCTATCTATAATAATAGCTCCCTGACCGATTTCGGCCATTCTGGCCAATCTCAACAGAGAATAGCCAGCTGCGCAGAAGATATTATTGTGTACAAGTACGAGCGTACGCGCGAACGCAGATACACTCTTTAGTCCTTTTACTCCCATAACACGATGGGACGGCAGACCGACACGACCGGAGAGAGATCAGGCGCAGGACCGACGGCTTTACGTGCTCTCCGAGGCACGGGGGTGTTCCAACACCGCCAACTTCCCGACTCAGGGTTGTTACTAAGATCTCTTTGTCAGAAAAATCCCAAAAACATTTTTTGTCCCCACCCGGGATTCGAACCCGAGATCCTTCAATCTGTAGTCAAATATGCAACCACTAGACCAACGAGGCATTTATCTATACTAATATTATAAAGAGGAAAACTTATAGGACTCATAGGATATCTCTACGTTTATTTACAACACACAATAAAACAAACATTTTGACGTTACATATATGTTTTGCATAGTGTGTGGTGCAAAACGGATGATTTTCAGTGAGCACTATGTTGAGCTATTGACAGCTAGATTATGCCTTATAATATAGCCTTTTTCAATATACACTGCAAATTTATACTAATTGCTTCAAAAATTATACCCTGGCTTACCTTTCTGTACTGCAATGCTGAAAATAATAGAAAAACATTGCGACCTTAATCACCCACATTCAACTCACAACACATACGTATAATCCAACATGTCAGACTAATTAATTATTAAATCCGATAGCAACTTTTACTAAATTCGTATTTAAATAATTTTCAAGTCGTGCGATTTAAATAAAATATTATATCTCTCTGTGATCTCTCTGTATTCTGTTGAAAATAGAAAATCATTACGGCTTAAGCACTCAACACTTCGTATAAAACCCAAGCCAGACTAATTAGTCTAGAATAGCTTTACTAAATTCTTATTTGCATTCGATCCGCGCTATTGACACATATGAAATGAACAATAATCGCTTTCGCTATTAAATATATTTTATCCTATAAATAAAAAGAAGCATTTATTACTTCATTATTATCTTCCCCCCCCCCCCTTTCAGTGCCAAATCGTGGTATGCATTTTAACTGAGCCCTTTTTTAATACACCTTATAAAATGTAAACTAATTCAAATACTTTAGAAAAAATAGTACCCTAAGGTACGTTGTTGTGATGGAATGTAGTAGATTAACTAAAAACATTACAAGCTTACACACTCACATATCTCAAATTACACAGAGCGCATAACGATATGTCCATTTTTAACAAATTCGCTTATCATCAGCTCCCCTCTATAGATATTTTCATCCATGAAGACGCGCCCCACTATTCTTCTCAATTATTGACAGTATATGTATGCAAGCTTCCGCTTGTGTAAAGTTTTATAGGTACACCCATTACCCATGTGTGCACACGCACACTAAAATAAATAGACTAATCAGGATAAACTATTGCGACCACGGTAAAATATTTCAAATTCAAAAATTGGTGGGGCTCGTCATCGTGGATTCATCGTTGTGAAAATGAAAAGCAAGATGCCTCTTCATAATTGAATGTTAAAGTTATGGAAAATTAAACCTTAATCGGTCACATTTCACACAAAGCTCATAAAACCCAACCAGACTAATTAGTCTACAATGCCTTTGCTAAATTCGTCTTATTTGCATTCGATCCGCGTCATTGAAGCCGCATATGAAATGAACAGTAATCGCCGTCGCAATTAGACATATGTCTTTCAATTACGCGATCATTA
>LQNK01000414.1:152953-179404 GCA_001586405.1 Phoebis sennae
TTAATTGGTTCATTTGATTTTTTTTCATTGCAAGTTTACATAGCAATAATAACTGAATTAACATTTCATTAATTATTTTTTATAATATCGAATAACATATCATAAGCATTTTATTATTATATTGTCGTTGTTAAATCTGTTGATATTTTTAACTAAGAGTAATTTTTAACCATTTTTGGACTAATAAACTTATTTGTATCGTGTTCTTTGCAGGGTGTGGTGTCTTTATTTGTCCATCAAACAAAGCTAAGAACACTCTTTATTCATGAATATTCTCTTTTAGCGCTTTCATTTGAAACCCCACTCCAGTATATTTGCTGACATTTAGTCTTTATCCCTTTTTATCCTTCCTTTATTCTCTTTTATCCCCCACAATCGTAAAAAGACTCTACCGATTTTCATCAAACATGTCTACGAGCACTCGTACATAAGCCATCATTAATACAAAAAAAAACTTATAAATCCCCCCTAACTTTTTCCGTGGGGGATAAAAAACTCATAGGTACAGTCGAAATGAATCCAGTGTCTATTCCAAAGAATATTAGCGGCAAGCCAGCGCCTCTGGAACATTCCTGTCACGTGTGATCCGAAACTGAACGATATTGAATCCGGAGCCGGCACTGACGAATGTATAGACGCATTTATTATACATTGCAATAGATTCACTATAGTTCTAAGTTATACCTTATCTATAACTTTAATAGCCAATAATATTAGTGTTTAATCATCCAGCTATAGTGTGTTATGGATAAATGATAAGAAATTGGGAGAGCAGTAGAACAGGATGGGAGAGGGATGGGATGGAAATACAGGCCTCCGGGCACCAGCTCACCGTACGAAACACAGTGCAATAGTGCTTCACGCCGGTCTTCTGCTGGGGGATGGTAATAACACCGGTGCGAGCTTGGCCCAATTGTACAATGCTCGGCTCCCACTCTTTTATTGCTGAAGATGTTGTGCAGCAGGATTACCCTCTGTCGCCTCTTACGACACCCACGGGTAGAAATGGGGTGGCGACGATTTCGAATCTCAACAGAGACTAGCCAGCTGCGCAGGAGATATTATAGTGCACAAGTGTACGCGCGAACACAGGTGCACTCTCTATTCCTTTTACTCTCATAACCCGGTGGGACGGCAGACCGACACGACCGGAGAGAGTTCAGGCGCAGGACCGACGGCTTTACGTACTCTCCGAGGCACGGGGGTATTCCAACACCGCCAACTTCCAGACTTAGAGCTGTTACTAAGATTTCTTTGTCAGAAAAATCCCAATAACATTTTTTTTTGGCCCCACCCGGGATTCAAACCCGGGACCCCACGATCTGTAGTCAAAGATGCAACCACTAGACCAACGAGGCAGTCATAAAAAACATACAACCCAATAACGCTAGCTAGTCTTACAATAACGTCAGTGTTTTACTTGTATTCTGATAGAATGTCTGAGTTTCTGTGAGTTGAATCATCCAGCTATAGTGTGAGTTGTAAAGGCCGATACAACTCAATCACGCCAGTCTTACAGGGATGCTGCGATGTGTAAGTAGCCTGTATTCTAATTCCGGCGTCGGTTTGTATCACGACGTGAGGGGAATGGGGTGGGGACTTTCAACAGCGCGGTATTTTCATTTCATTTTTCTTTTAAAGAACTATCGTTTGTTTTTAAACTATGTATTTACTAACTTACTAACTATAAAGTAAAGATCTATTAGTATTAAGATTCATATATCGTAACTGAAGATAAATAAATAATGACACTGTAAACTAAAGGACACTGTTCTTTTTGCTGCATTAAGGCAAGGGTATGCATGTTTCTTCCATCTGTTTGAAACCAATATTTATTAAAGACCAAAGACCAATAAGACGTTCTTCACTTCTTAGTACATTACATAAACTGTCATTTCTTTTTTGAATTGGCACTTAAAATTGTCATACTAAAGCAATTTTTCACAGTTTAAACTGAAAATAATTAAAACTCGTGTCCGTCGCTGCAAGGCCCGGTCCCTAGACAGAATTGAATACTGCCAGACAACACGTGTCACATGTATTGTGAGTAATACCGGCCTTACTGGCAAGACCAATCACCTGGATGAACTTTCAAATTAATATGAAATGACACGACACTGCGATTTATGTTATATGTGGTTGATACTGTATTTCACTGATATCTACCAAGGGGCTAATTAGCCACTGTGGGCAATTGAAATCGAACATCTACTGTCACTATTTCGTCATTGACCGTATTAGGCAATTTATTTATAATGTTATCAAAATATCTCGTCTATATTTGCATTTACGGATAGTCAATCTCCTGGAAGCCCATACGCCCTACCGTTTATAAAAGTCAAAGTAATTTATTTGGTAAATGTTATAAAGATTTTTTTTAAGATACAGCAGGCATGCGAAGCACGCAGTTCACCTGATGTTAAGTGACTGACTGCAGTCCATGAACATCTACAAAATTTCATTCAAGTGTCGCAGATGCCTTGCCGGGGGAGAAGAAAAGCAGAGAATTAATGATAGGAAGTTGGGAATGGAGTAGCTGTTCTACTCTATTCCTGAGACGGGACGGGAGAGGAATAGGAAGGAATGGGAATACAAGCCATTGGAATACTGCTTCACGCCGGTCTTATACTGGTGGGGTTGTAATTTCATCGGTGCAAGATTGGCCCTCTAGTGCAATTCTCGGCTCCCCCACTTCTATTGCTGAAGATGTTATGCAGCAGAATTACCATCTCTCACACACCCATCGGTAGAAATAGGGTGGTAACACATGTATTCTAACCCGTCGTCACGTATGATGGGTGTCACTTAACATATAATTACCCACATCATCCTTTTACAAAAGCAAATAAATTATATGATAATTAAAACCCCTCAATAAACAAAAACGTCACCAACATATCACCAAATTTCACGCTATATTGCGAATGGCGTGAATCCTTTAACACAAAAATCATATTACCGCCACTTATTTGATTCCCATTCAATGCTTTGTTCGGCTCTTCGTGCGTCAGTTAATAGCATTTTAATTAAAGCGAGGAATTAATATTGCATGCTTACGCCGGCCGGCGGCTTTGTCTGTATGGAATTTGCAACCTACCCGTTTATAAGAACTTTGAACTTCGAATATACTTCAACTCAAAATGTAATAAGACCTGCAAATAGGTAGCCACTCTTCCTTTCCCCAACATGGTTATTGGAAGATGTTAGACTGTTAATAATTGTGTTTCTGACTATGTGGGGAAGCATTTTCTCATTGCTTACCCAATTTCTTCCTCTTTCTTATAAGTGTCAGTATCGGTTATAAAATATTGTTGAATTTAACATGTGACTGTATACGAGTGTTATGTTTCTTTCAAAGGTTTTCTACCAACATTTCCGTACAGAAAATAAAGAAAAGTAAAATTTCATCGTCCTTGCTCATATTGTAAATTTGGAAGTAGCTCTGTCTCGTTAGACTAGGTTTAGCGTTCTAAACCACGGAAACGATTTAGATTTAGTATATATATAATTATATATAATATATATAATTTAAATTTTGTATACATATAGTTTGAAACGGCACAAAACACATACCTTTTATCCTGGAAATCCCTCGGGAACAGGTTATATCCGCGGGTAAAATAGTGGGGCACAGCTAGTTTAAAATTCCACTCCCAAATCATACAAGTATTTTCGTTTGCAAGTTACAAGTTTTCGGTTACTAAACAATTCAAAATGAATCATGTAAAACGTCGGCCATGTTATTGTGGATGTATATTATGTAAATACTATTTATTTTAACACTTATATAGAGCACATCCCTTTATTCACTCTTTTCCAATATCTCACCAAAAAAGGGGATCTTTGCGCAAATCCTAACGTTTACCTATATCCTTTTTCAAAGATAACCGCTCAACAAAATACAACTATTTCAGTTACTAATCAAACAATACCAAAGCTTGAATCGTGTAAAACGTCGGCCATGTTAGTGCGGATGTGACGTGCCGCCAACCTGCGTCCGATAAACAACGCTGAATTATCGGCGGCCGGACACGCGGAGATAAGCGGCTAACGTTGCCGAATATTTTTGTTTCATATAAACCCTTTTTCAAATAATTTAGTGTCATTTTTATTTTGTTGGCTGTTGTTGTGGTGTAGTTGGCTTCATAGGTTATGTTATAATAGAAGGAATACTAAGCGATGCAAATTTATACCATTGTAGTTCATTTCGTTTTTGTCGAAGCTGACTTGAATTAAAACAATATAATATTATGTAAATACTATTTATTTTAACACTTATCTATAGCACGTCCATTTTTTCAATCTTTTCTCAATATCTTACCAAGAAATGCAACTATTTCAGTGACTTATCAAACAATTCCGCTTGAATCGTGTAAAACGTCGGCCATGTTGTGCGGATGTGACGTGCCGCCAACCTGCGTCCGATAAACAACGCTGAATTATCGGCGGCCGGACACGCTGAGATTAGCGGCTAACGTTGCCGAATATTTTTGTTTCATATAACCCCTTTTTCAAATAATTTATTGTCATTTTTTTGTAGTTGGCTTCATAAGTTATGTTATCAAAAAGGCAATACTAAATGATGCATATTTATAGAATATTTTTGTTTCATATAACCCCTTTTTCAAATAATTTATTGTCATTTTTATTTGGTAGTTGGCTTCATAGATTATGTTATCAAAAAGGCAATACTAAATGATGCATATTTATAGAATATTTTTGTTTCATCCCATCAAGGGGTTATCCCTTTTTCATATAATTTTATTGCCTGACGTGACAATTGTATTTTTATTTTATAGTTCGACTTTATAGGCTATATATTATTAGATGTTATATACCCACTAAATTACGTGAAAAATAAACTTATTACCTTATATCTGTTTGAGCTGAGTTTCAAAATATAATATATATCTAGGTATAATGTATAATACGTACTCTTTACTTTAACACATAAAAAGAGCGTACCTTTTTGACTCTTGTCGTACGTCTTAATAAAACTTGATAGCAAACATTAAAAATAAGCGGATTAAAGTGAAATCAATCGTTTTTTTCAATATAGTAATAATTAATCCATAATATATTATGTGGTATGTGGAACATTTAGAAACCTACGATAATGGAACATTTAGAAACCTAAGTTGCGTAAAATTTTGAGTATCAATGTTTAATTTGCGTGTTTATTTAGCGCCTTAGTATCAAAGCAAAATCTTTTCAACATTCATGTTACTTAAACAGAAACGTATCAGGAATAATTGCATCGAAATAATTAAAATAAGAGCTACAAGAAAAGTTTTCCTCTTTATAATATTGGTGTAGATTATGCTACGGGAGCGACGCATATATCAGCTAGTATTGTATATATCCAATTCCCCATGCAATATCACATTGTCTCGTAATACACACTATAATATGTTACCAATATGTCATCGTCCTTCACACGTTATACAGGGTGAGCAGTTATAAGAATGGATCCTCTTTTATTAAAACTACAAATAATACATCGAAACAATGCTAATACAAAATTTCAAATCATTAGATAGGTTAATGCTGATCGTGATAATTGCATTGTGAGTTTAAAATTAACCCTAATGGTTGAATTTGCGTTTGTATAATGCAATATTGTCACTTTCATTTGATAATAATCGTTATTATGTCGCTAATATTTTTATTAATTTTGCAACATTTATTATTTCAATTTCATATAGTCTTGTGTTTGTTTTCGCGAGTACTTCCCATTTTAAATAAAATACTTTTTAAAGGATTTAAAAAATAAACCGCGCTTAAACTCCTTTAAAAAGTATTTTATTTATTTAAGTTTCTTTATCGTAAGATTTCATTATAATTTTTATTTACTTGACTAGAGGATGCTATGTTTTCCATAAAAGAGATTCCGTCGTTTCCACCCTGTATATTGGTTTGTTAACCTTCTTTTTTCAACATAAAATATGCAGCTTTAACGCTATTGTCTAGTCAACAAATTTCCTCCAATAAAATAACAACCACCACAGCCCAAATAATATCAAATCAACCATCTAATACAAATGAAAACTAATTTAAAACCAAAACTTTAAAAGCATCATACAAAAACTTCTAAAAATGTCCACTCAAATAAAGAAAAGGTCTGCGTCCGAATTCATATAATACCGTCATATTTTTATTCAACCCATCTTTATAAAAAAGTTCCAAGTGTGTCCCTTCAATTTGACATAACACCCATGTATCTGGACCTTTGATTTGAGCCAGAAGATTGCCCGTGTTATCCCATCCTATTTACATATTCCTACCTCTTTCGTCCCCAAAGTTTTCGCCGCAAATTCGATTATTCTCGAAGATATCAGCAACTCAATAACAATTCCCGCGATATTTGTTTTTTCGGAACGATATTTTACTCTCTCCGTATATTCAATTCTTTTGCTTTGTTTCTGTTTTATTAAGATCGGTGTTTGATATTTTCACAAATATCGTTTCGTAAATGTATTTCTATGAAATGAAGATTGTTTTTGCAGAAAGAGTTCTGTTTGCACGAGTTAACCGTCGCGTGTCAACAAATAATATTTTTCTAATCTATGGACTTCTACGTTCTACGAAATTCAAATTTCGAACGAATCAGAATTAAGGCAATCTAACCAATCCGATGAGTTCTCATTTCGAAATTTAAAATCTATTAAAAGCGCTTGTATATTCTGCGAAAATTAAATTTCAAATTTCGATCGAAGTTGAAAATTACGGCAATCTAACCAATCAGATGAGATCTCAATTCGAAATTTAAAATTCCTTCGTCCAATAGCGATTGATAGCGGCTTGGCTGTGACTCAAACGGCGTGATTTACAAAGAGTTGGTGCGCTTTGAGCCTCTTATTGGCACATGTTTATTCCGGTTCCGTAGGGGATACGATGCTTCTTTTTTGTTTGTGTTGTGAGAATGCTGTGTGCATTTTAAGATTTTCACGTCTTTAGCACGGAATAAATAAAGATGCGACAATAGCGCTGAATATTAATGACGCTATCGTTAAGTAAAATCTTTTATTTTCATCGTTATATAAGTGTGGTTTTGTTATTTTATTTGGATGTTGGTTTTAAATTATTCATGACGGAACCAGTATTCATGAAATATCCTCATACTTTACTAGGGCTTTGATATTACATAGAAAGAATACAACATCCTAATTTGACAGTTAGAGAGAATGAACCAACATAATATATTTTATCATTTATTATATTTTTACGTAGATGGTAACATATTATATTAATGTTAAGAATTATGTTCCTAGACACACACAAATTAAAAATAGAATAAAAACGTAGCTTATTTTCCTTACACTTAATAAGACATACAGAGTAATATTTTGACTCCTTATCTAAAAATAAGTATGACACTTGTGCCTAAAATAGGCAACTAAATACCTGTACTATATGTATTGCCTCCAACTCTTCACAACAAGAGACTGTAACGTATTCATAAGGAATATTTATGAATATAAATAAAAAATATAAAAACAATCATATTAATACCTGTAAGTTTAAATATGTAAAACACCACGACTGTACTTTTTGCGTGCTCATATTCAAGATTCGAATATTATTCCCGAAAAGGTAATGGGTAAATACTAAATACATGAGAAGTATGATTGAAAATTTGTTATCTACAACATTATGATGCAGTACGTATACCATACCAGAGATATCTCGCGAAATTCTTTATTCCCGCCGTGTACCGATCGGAGACTATCAGATCACGATCGAGGCGCAGTGCCAATTAGAAATCACTAATTGGTGCACTGCACGTGGCCATTTCATTGCGATATGCTTCGTGTTTTACATTTTAAGTTAACATTCGATAGATGTTTCATCCCATTTTTCTAAACGTAACGAAGAATGTTAGGCCCAGTACATATAAACGTTGAAACGTCGTAGTATACCAGATACGATTTCATTAACGAGTGGTTATAATAAACCAATCAGAGGTTTTGGTAGTCGTGTTCACGCTACGTTTATTATAGATACGCTTTAGACTTACGACTAGTAGGACATTGTACTGTCCGTAAGTAAAACGACTCGTTTTACTTACGGACAGTACAACAGTTTATTTTTATAAGAACAAGGCATTAGTGAATTTTATAAAACAAACTAGCTTTCCGCCCGCGGCTTCGCTCGCGTGGACCCGGTAATTATTCGACGAACATTTAAAAATAAGAATTGTCCAAATTGGTCCTGTCGTTGTTGAGTTATACGCTTACCAACACATTTTGCGATTCATTTTTATATATAAGACAATGAGTATCCAGAGTAAAAGCGCGGAAAATTTTAAAAATTAATTAAATTACTAAAATAATTATTAAAAAATAGGGGTTGGTGATAGAAGGGCAAAAACTTAGGGTTGTATGTATTTTTGAATATCGTATCATAAAAAAATTTGTCAAAAAAAATTTAAAAAAAATTGAGGGGTGGACCACCCTTATTATTTAGGGGTGTGAAAAATAGATGTTAGCCAATTCTCAGACCTACCCAATATGCTTACCAAATTTCAGAGGAATCGGTCAAGCCGTTTCGGAGGAGTATGGAGACTAACATTGTGACTGAGAATTTTATATATAAGAAGAGAAGAAGATTTACAAGAACACAGAAGATCTTATAGTTATGCTATCATTAAATGTTTTGCAAAATTCAAACTTATGTAAAGTATTTAAAGTTGTTTTTTCATTGCTTGCAAAGTACTCTCTTAGGTAACAGATTCATTGCAAAAATTAGAATTATGTACTAATAATAAAGATACTACACGAATTAAAATAAATATTTATTGTAATGAAAATTTGAATCTTATAAAAAAATAAAGTACACACCGTGATAATTTTAACGGTCTACTGCAAACGCACTCCCATTAAATCCGAATTTAAATCACGACTAAAATAATAAAACCCAGCCCACGGTAGGGTTAATAAATAAAATATGCAATGTTAAGGGTGCGCATTAGGCGTACTTATTCGCTCCAGGGTTGCCAGTTGCCACCTGCCGAGGAAAAAATGTACAAATTTATATATAAATACGTGATGTAAAAACCCCTTTTTACGAAAATTGCGCGATGCAGGAGCACAAAATTTGGCACACTTATAGTTCATGTGTCGGAGAAGTGCAGAACGCAATTTTTTTTCAATAATAAAGTACATTAAATTAAATCAATCAATAAAACATTACACACAATACCAAGCATTTCACACACATATACATATAGAAGTATTTGTTTATGGTCTAATTTTGACCACTGGGCGACCACTAGTCAATATAAAGATTCAGGGACATTTATCTATCTAGTCCCAAACTAACCAAAGCTGTATGCATAAAGTCGATAATTTGGCATTTTGCTAAATATTTACGTGCGTGAGATATTTTCATGGTTTGAAAAGGACAATGTGTGCATTAACCTAACACAGTGCAATACTGCTCCGCGCCGGTCTTCTGCTTGGAGGGTGGTAATTACAGGTGCGAGCTTGGCTCAATCGTACAATGCTCGGCTTCCACTCTTTTATTGCTAAAGATGTTGTGCGTCAGAATTACCCTCTGTTGCCTCTCACGACGCTCACGGGTAGATAGGGTAAATAGGTAAATAGGGTGGAGACACACGTATTCTAACCCGTCGCCACCAGGGTAGACGTACCATGAATCCTTTTGACTTTGTGACTATAGCGTAGGATCACGTTAACTCCCCACAAAGTACCTACACACTTTTTTCTTAGTGCAAAATAAATTTCTCGACGATCCCGTTTGGCGTAGTGGATACAGCACTGGTTTATGCACCGGAGGGTGTGGGTTCGATCCCCACGAGTAGAAAATGATGATGTGATGAATGTTAATATTTGTTATTTTCGACAGTATAATTATACTGGGTGCTAATTTATCTATAGTATGTATGCAATTACAAAGAAATATGTTTATATATGTCTATCAGCTACCTAGTTTCCATACTACAAGCTTTGCTTAGTTTGGGACTATACGAAGTTGTGTTTAATGACAGGTACAAGACCTGTCAAGAAATACAGACAGACAGGACCAACATATGGTTTACAAAAATGTGTACATATGTAATCTTCTATGATGGAAACCCTGCTCGCTAGGGTCATGCCCCCGGGTGCCCCTGGGTGTTTAATTAGCGACCTGCCCCGAAGCCGCCAATTACGAATTTTATATAAAATCGACGCTTGATAATTGGAGCTACAATATGTACTTGTTTGTTGTGGATTTCATTTTGAGACGCGTTCGTTCGTATGTTTTTATTTAAGGACGTTAAAATTAAATTTTGATAGACAATTTAAACAAGATATATTGAATACAAAAACTGAAGCTATTATCGTAGAGATGTACAATTTATACCTGAAAGGACCAGTCATGACTGAATTAAAAAGAAACGATATTAAAATTATTTTTTATTGATTTAAAAGAATTAATTGTCCTCAGACCAAGAACCATCACGTACGACAACATGTAAAATGTAATATAATTAAATGAAGACAATTTAAAACCACAATTTATTTGCATACTAAACCTCGTGTTGTAATGTATAAATCAAGACCTTTCGTTTGATACCACACTCGGCTATATTCATAAGAAAATCGCCGACTTGACCTGATCTGAACAAAATTACATCCCACTGAGATTTAGGTGTGAAGAAGAGACAGACGTACAGACAGGCAGACAGAGTTACTTTTTGCACACAGTTTTTCCACAGTCATAACAATGAGCGACTAATTTATACGCAAATACTAAAGCGCTTCCCAAATTTCACAAAAACATGCCTTTATGTAAATAAAGCATGCATAATGTACATTTGAAATATTTGAAGCTTCACAATGTCCATTAACGAAACAATGCTCAAATTATTTGCCATTGTTTTAAATCTAAACTCTTGTTTGTACTGCATATACGCGTGGCTTCCCGTATAATGTTATATAGCCTATGTTCATCTGGGATAATGTAGGTTTCAAATAGCAAGAGAATATGTCAAATCGGCCTATTAACTTCGGAGCCTATTGAATTCTAATAAATAAACAATCAAATTTTTCCTCTTTATAATATTAGTGTGGAAGTGAAGATAAAGAGTATTCAGCAGTCATTCTCTTAAGAAAAGGGACAATCCTGAACAGTTAGTATGTTATATATTAATGTTTTTTTTATATATTAAATTTATTATTACTTATTTAAAGTTTATTAAACCCAAGTGAAAATGATAAATATAAATTCTATGAGGTAGGATTACTTACTTACCTTGTATTTTCCTGTGTTTACTTTTACAGGACTATCCATATTCAATAATTTTGGATTTAACAAAGTTTTTAGGCATGACATGTTTTAATAATATCGTGGAAATTAACAAAATCTTTAATTAAGCAAACGTACCACTGCTCAGAACAAAAAAGACAAATCTATCCATACATTGTAAACATTTATAGCGTCAGATGTTTTAATTACTTCAACAAAAAGAATGAATGAATTAATGACCAACTGTGTAAATATGCATAGTAGCTTAATAAACCGTATTAATACAAAGTATGCGAAGAACGCAATTCTAGAAAATTCTAGGGAACTAATTATTTTAAACATTGTTAAATAAAATATGTAACCTTAATACAGACAGAATATGGATTTATGTATGTCAGAGGCAGGCAAAAAAGCAAGCGGCTATCCACAGAACGATAAAAGAGGTAAGAGGGGCAACGTTGGCAGGGCAAACGCGTGACAAGTATGAGCACGCGCTCATACTTGTGCCAAAATAAGCGCAGTTGTTTTATAAGTGCAACAAAGTGTGTTTACGTCTTTTAATGTTCCATCATTGAATTTTTATGGGTATCACCGCAGTCTAAAGTGGTGCAAGTTCTGCCATAAGCAAAAAAGATTTACAAAGGATATTATTAAAGAAGGAGGATGGGGCAGAACTTGTACGAAAAATACAAACTTTTATAAGCAAAATTTATTACTATGTGCCATCCATGTGTAAAACGGTGCCCACTTAAAATCGATGTGTCTACACTGAGTCGGTGGCCATTTTATGGCACACACTATAACATATAATACAACGTATGTGTGTTATTATTTTTTCTTGTAAATATATTTTGTTTCTTTCTAAAGTATTAAAATTAAATTGAATTGGAACGTATCCAATGTTGGATGTATCCAAAATTGCATTGAAAAAAATAACGAAAGAATAAAAAACATTTGTTTTTAAAACACCAACAAACAAATACAGTTAACAAAAAAAACGTTGAACAAAAATTGTTGCAACAACGCAATTCTCTAGAAAATGAAATCTATCGACAAAAACTCGTAATCAGTCTGAGATACAGGGTGTATTTATTGCGGAAGGCCCATCCATTAATAGTGTTAGCTGTATTTTTCACACCTTGCCTCTTCCCTTATTTATGACGCCTGCGGGGGAAATTCTATTTGCGCTGATACTGGGTAGAAAACTCAGTTATAAAGTGTTGTACGTATTTTCTTGTAGATTTTTAAATAAAAAGTAGGTACGTAATTTTCATCCGATCGAATTATATATCGATTAATTATTGACCAACTCTTAAAAAAATAAAACGAGTCGTTTTGTATACGGGCAGTACTAAATCCTACTAAGCGTAAGTTTAAAGCATATTTATAATTAAAGTGGCGTTAACATAACATAACTTGGTTCTGATTGGTTAGTTATAACCGTTCGTTAGTAAAAACTATTAGTATCTATTTTTTAATTTTATACGAAACTTATGTTTCCCGGCAGATTACTATTGATACGACTGTTTGGTTTTTAAAAACATTTTTTGGAAAATAAAATATCAAACTTTTGCATGTAACATTTAATCTCATTACATAGATTTCAATAGAATTCCATGAGTAAAAAATATAGGTATTGGTAGGGTGTAAAGTTTTATGTATTTAATTGAAATATTCAATTCCTCTAAGATAACAAAGGTACTTAATCTATATCAGCTTGCGCTCCGCTTGCTTTACATTCCCTAATTTCTTCAAGTTCACCTTTTAAATTTAAATTTTTTATTAAAAATGCAATCGCAAAATGATCCTCTGTAACAGTTATCAGAGACTCATCTCTTATTAAGATTATAGAGGATGTATCGGCATGATGCGGCCGGGTATCCTCGCTCCCATTTACCTGAATTTTACATACGATGGCTTGCATCCGTATTTCGTGTGTATTATTAAAGGGGCAAACGAAAATTGAATTCCTAAATGTTACATTTAAATTGCTTAAAATAGTGGAAGTTGAAAAATTAGGCTTACAAACTCAGCGAAGTATGTTGTATGTAACTATAATTTACCAGAAGCTTTACATGGTAAAATGGCCAAAAAGATAAAAAGCACACATAATATCACAAATCATCTGTATTTTCAATAACATTAGATAGAGTTTTACTAAAAAAACATAATCATATAACGTGACATTTTTTGGAACCTTTTAAAGTTTACGTCTTACAAATCGAATAAAATGTTTATTTCTGAATGAACCTCAAAAATTATGATTCGATATTCATATCTACATAAACTGTGATTCTACAAGGAATAACAAGTCTTAATGTTGCCGTAAATCAGGCACCGACGTCATAGTCTTGTTTTTAGAGCATATTTTAGCATTGACCTTTAACTAAACGTTTTAATATTTGAAATCTCTGAGGCTACGTAAGTACACAATTACATGCTCTTGTTAATTTAAGTTTTAGACCTTTTTTCATGAATTGAACCGTCAGATCACCCGTCATAAAACTATCGATTCGTTATAATTTAATGACATAACCTTAAAACCCATTCATCCGACTACATTTCGCTATAGAACTCTTAAAACACGTCTCTACAAGGAATAGCAGTAAGTCTTAATGTAAGGGAATTAGCTGTAGCCGTAAATCAGACGCCATTAACGAAACTGGCTAATTCTGTAACTTCGGGAACAGGCGAGGAGCCAAGCTTTTTGGTGACATTACTCGCAACGCAAAAACTGCCCGCTCTGAAGTCAATTTGAATGTCTTGTTTTTGGAACATATTTTAACTTAAGTTCTGTTTTCACTTAAGATCTTGGACATAGATTAGTATAATTTGATCGTTTGTTGATTCTAAGATTTGTTTCATACAAATAGATATATTTGTTGATTCCCAAAGTAAGCTCCGCAAAGTTTATCCGGATCGTAAGAAAATGTAAAAGATAACCATTGTCATATCTTAAAGGCTTTCTTGTGATTTTCTCTTTTTTAACTTATAATTTTCTGCATGGAAGTATTTCCTATTTTAGCGTAAAAATCACTGTTGTATTAAATAGAGAAAAAAAAGTAATAATTACAATACCTAAATTTGCAAGTGGTGGTTAGAGAGAAAACGACGATATCCTTTTAATTTCGTAAGTAATCGCTCGAACAATTAAAGTAGAAAGATTAAACTCCGATTCAACCTTAATCTCACACTGCAGTATCACCTTAACTCCGATAGCTAACTATTAACCAATTACAGCAGAACTTTGAAATAAAGGCTTAATGAACTTATTAATTAAATCTCTTTTTCACTAAGCTTGTTCTATTACGTGAGTTTTCAATAATATATCAAACATTGTGGATAGATTGCTATTTCAGGTAATATGTTGATAGATTGACGAAAGTCATAGCAAAGGCTATCCGTTGATAGCATATTGAAATCAAAATGCAATTAGATAGATTTGTCTGATTTTAATAAGCAAAACAAGGGATAAATAGAATATTCAAATTAAAATTCATTTATTGTCACCAATTAGAATAATAACATTGTATATTTAACCCAGGCGCCTAATGTAGCATTAGCTGCATTTCAGGGGCCTGCGTTTTACAAAAAAAAAATGCAATAAAATAGCCATTCCACTAGGAATTATTATAAGGATATTGAAAACGACCGTTATTGTATTACGTTTACACTTTTATATATCTTTAGATTCTTCTCTTACTGAAAATCTCAAGCGTATTATATTGGCGTAACATGCCCTTGTTAACCTGACTCTGAAAAACGTAGACCTTTATACTCGTTCCTGGCTCGAAGTGAACTGATCTATAACTTGATCGGATTATAGCTTTGACGCCAACACTGGTATGTCAAAGATTCTACGCTAAAGTTAAGCGTAAAACATCCTCATAATATGTTGGGAAAAAATAAAAAATACTAGCTGATCCGCCCGGCTTCCGTCCCGTAGCATAATGTTATAGCCTATAAAATATAGCTTATGTTAGTCGCGGATAACGTAGCTTACGAATGGTGAAAGAATTTTGAAAATCGGTCCAGTAGTTTTTGAGCCTATTCATTACAACCAAACAACCAAGCAAACAAACAAACAAAAGTTGTTCTCTATTTAATATTAGTGTAGGGGTAACCAGCTGTGTCCCGCGGTTTCACCCGCATATATCTGTTTTCCCCGTTCCCATTAGATTTGATCAAAATCCTTTTTAGCGGATGCCTACATCATAACATCTACATGCATGCCAATATTTCTGCCCGATCCGTATAGCGGTTTGGGTTGTGCGATAGATCACTATTTCAGTCAGTCATCATTGAGTTTTATATACATCGCTTACGATTACGTCGCGATTAACGATTTTCGCCTACTTATCTGAAAATTTAAACACAGATATATTTTTAGTCGAAAATCAATTAATACTATAGGTACTTTAGCTTCTTTAGTACTTATAACACTGTCAAATTTTATGCCTCACTCCCATCAGTAACTAACTTATAAACAAAACCTTTGCCTTTAATACAAATTTTTATACCCACAACAATTTTACATTGCATTAATCCAACAATCTATATTTTTTACTAACTTTTTACTAAATTGTATGCGTATTAACGTAACACGTCTACTAGTTAACCTGACTCTGAAAAACGTAAACCTTTATGCTAGTTCCTGCCTCGAAGTGTGCTGAACTAAAAGTTGCTCGCATAAAAGCTTTGACGCCAGCACTGGCATGTCAGAGATTCTACGCTAAAGTTAAGCGCTCAAGACACCGTCAAAGTATGTTAGGAACATTATTTATATGGTATATGAGGAAATAATTTATTATCCTCAAATAAAATCTTAGATTAAAAGCTTAAAAGTTATAAATGCGAAAGTAACTCTGTTTATCTCTTCACGCCTAAAACACTTGACTGATTTGGATGAAATTTTGTACAAATTTAATTTGAAACCCGAAAATGGACATTGGATAAGTAGGAATGGAGTATCTTATCCCGGAAATCCTGCAGGAACGGGAGATACGCGGATAAAACCGCGACGCACATTATAAATTAATAAATAACTTATTCTAATTTAGAAAGAATTAAAATAAGTTATTAAATATTTCCGAACTTTATCACTACAGTCTTAGACAATATAAAAGTAACATTGATAAAGTCTCTAAATATGTTAAGTACAATATCACATTCTTTATTCTTGTTAGTATTTTGAGTATTGCCACATAATGGAGCTCCATCTCGCGACATATTACTCGTTACTGTGACGTGGACCGATGCCTTCAAACTAGACAGACCCAAGGCCCAAGATACAGACTATCGTCTAGTTTGGGTCTCACCAGCACGCTATTCGAACTGTACCTACTCTAAGTTACATATCTCTATGATTTCCTGTATACTTATTACTGCAATAAAGACATTTTTATTTAAAAAAAAAACCATGATATAGGTCCATAGTAGAAATAAATATTGAATCTAGATCAATACATTCTTTTTTATTTTTCCGCTAATATTGGCTGAATATCGGCATACGCGCATTACTACGACGACATCACAGAGCTAAGCTGAATTGTTTACCAGAAAGTTTTCAGAATGACTTCGCAGAAAATAACAAAATTTAAGTAGCAGTGTTGCATTTTAATTTTTAATCCTAAGTACTAAAGCAGTCATTCGTCTGGTTATGATCGTAGTTTTTGCTTTACATCCCCACTAGAAATCATCAACGCATAATGGTATACGCAAGTAACGACAAATGAAAGGGTCCTCTAACATTCGCATGAAAGCAGACAAAGCTCACAACATTACTCATGCAACATGCACACACTTCCTCATCGCTGTATCGTAATGAACACCATCGCATACGATTTAACTTTGAAATTAATATCGAAACGGGAACACGATTCCAATTCACACTACATCTCTTTGTAACGCAGAATAAGCAATCAGAGATACGTCGAAGTGTCCGGAAAATAAACGGAGTTCCGCCATTATGGAGCATGCTTCTTTTTCGAAACGTGTCAATTGGATTGTGTATCCGACGCTTTACCGACGTACAAACTTCCCATTTAACCCTAACTAGACTGGCATTATTTTTTGCGCTGTACATTGATTGCTTTGCTAAAGATCCTTAATAGAAATGCATTCAAACACAGCGATGGTATGTGTATGACCCGAAGCGGTTAAAGTTTAGTTTCTATTGCCTAAAATCGAATTAATCTTGATGCTAACTGCGAGTTTAGCAAATTGAAATGTCTATCAAGGACAATTGGTGAATTTGTCATTTCTGAAATGGAAACAATTTAGAGAAGGGATTTTTGTCAGCGGATAAATTATGTATTGGTATGGGATATAAATAATTTTGCAATTAAGTTACGACTAATTTTAATGGGATCGTAAATTATTAATTAATTACGAGGGCATGTCGTTAGCAGAATAAGGGACAATGGCTACCCTTGGGTTTATGACCAAAAGTGCTTCTCTGTAAACTCCGATGCAAGATTGTATTTTGTGTGAATTATACTTTCATTTAATTTTGACAACAGACAAGATAATATTTTTGAATGTTTAAATCTTAAAATGTTGATTACTCAATCACACAATAACTGCAAAGAATGAAATACGCTTTCTTGCTTTTATTTCTACGTAAAGGAAATGGAGGTAAAAAGTAGGTACTCAAAATATCATTATAATAATAATCGAATGTATTTATATAAAAGAGAGTTATGTAGCGTAAACTAAACCTTTTAGTCGAGTTGTAGATATAATTAACCGAGCGAGGCCAGATCTCATAGTCATATTCGAATATAAGATTATTTACTTTTCTACCTCTATTTCATAAAACTCAACAACACAAACCCTCAACGCCACATGAAAACCCTAAACAGGCACTTATAATTGTAATTGATTCGATCCCTCAAACATCGTCAAGCATTTCACGGTTCGGTTATCTATGTAATTCCCAACTTATTGAATAGGGAAGCGGGAATCCAATAAAAAGCTGTCAAACCCAACGCGCACGACAGGTGAGGGTTAGTCTTATCTTTGACTGGGAAACGCGAGACATTCAAATTTAAAACAAATCCTTTGGCGTACAATGACGGAGTTTTCTGGAACATTGAATTTTGTTTTAGCTACTTTCCATTGCTTGCAATATATTAAAATTCAAAAATATTATTTAGTTTTTATTATTAATAACTATATTTTAATATATATTTTTTCCTTATATAAGCCCGCAATAACCCTCACAAAATTTCATACTTATCGTTATAATTACCATGGCCAAATTACAAAAAAAAAGTAAAGTATTAACTGTTGTTCCTTATTATTTTATAGTTTCATCCAAACCAGTAGGTACTGTAATTTTTACATAAAAACTAACAAGCATACCATGACCATAATACTTTTTTTTGTATTAAATATCCCCAAAAAATTGATTTGCTTATATTTCAATAATCTCAACTAGAAGCATTAAGTTATGGAACTTAATGGTTATATATTGCATTATGCCAAATCTGCAGTTCTATATCAGGATGTAATAAGAAAGCCATCGTTCAAGATTTCAGCTTGCCTCAAACAACATTGTACAAACAACAACCTACCCAAAAATGGTCCCAGCTCTCGGACGATTCTTAGTTTAAATTACAAGCTTGTGACGCAATATATTTTTTATACATATGAACTTGATATCAGTAAAAGAAAAAAAATCCCAATAGTCTTGTATTAACGTATTATTTATTTCGCAGAAGAAAAAATATGACATGAGAAAACGTCACACTGACAATTGACATTTGTTATTTGGGAACTTGGAATTTTGGAAGCATGTGAAATGTTGATTGTTGTTGATATTGTTTTTTCATAACTGTTTAATAAACTACGCATTTAAATTATTGATTTGATTCAGAAATTTAAAAATGATTGGATTTTGGTAAACAACAACTGTTTGTAATGGATAACATTCTTCAGTTCGAATGGTGAGTAATAAAAAACTTAAAACTTAAAAAAAAATATTACAATATTAAATGTAAAATTCATCACAAACAATTCAAAGTTCATAATAGTATTTGGTGCAAATTATAAATGTCTAATGTTTGGCCGTCTTCTCAAACATAACTTATTATTACTTTATAATCTTTTTCTATTTTTTTAGACTTTAGTTAATGGATTATGACACTATCTATACCCTGCAAGCCGATTTTTTGTTCAATTGTCACAAATATTGCTGAATGTTATTTTTTTATAAATTATGATATATAATTAAAAGAAAAAAAAACTAAATATTTGTTTGTCACCTCATATCAAATGACAATGCAGTCACTTATGTGCGATTTGTACTTATTTCAGGGCTGAACCCGAGCCAGATAAATATTTCCTCAGAGCGGAAGATTTAGAGAACTGTGTGACAGAGAGAATCCTACGGAACACCTTCCATGATCCCCTTGTCTCCAGTAGTGATGATGAAGGTCAACCTAATGTTATAAATTGGGATGAGGTTTTTAATAAGAAACAAAATGTGAGTTGTGTATTTATTTATTTTGTAAAAAAAATGAACATCCTTATTTTTAATTTAAGATAAATTTAAACGTTAAAAAATTATTTCAAGCAGGAAAAGAGTAATTATGGTTGCCTGGAAGACATGGCTCAATAGCCATAAGGCCGCCATATGTGCATGTCCTTTTAGTATCAAATCTTATTGTGTTTGTTTGTATATTTTATTTTGGTGTGCACATTTAAGTGTTTTCATTCATTCATTCGATTATGATATGTATTTGTGTATATTGACAGATGTTTTCCTGAAAGCTATCAAATTATTGTAATTATTAACTAAATTGATATAGTGAGTATAAAAATAAATAGAAAATTTCCTTATTCCTTTCCTAAAACTTACACATTTACAGGAGGACAGAAACCACCGTTTATACGTGCCTGGGTGCAAAGGTGTGCCCAAGTACCTCAAGCTCTCAGCGCTAACTCCGTTACAGCACACGCAATGTTTAAAAGTGCTGTCACTACAGAATCCACACATATTGCCACTTAAACAAATACCCAGGCCTAGTAAAGTAGATTATAAAGTATTTGAGGTTTGTATTATTTGATTCTATTAACTGGTTAAGTATAAGTCTGTTTGTGAATAATGTATATTGTGATATCTGGAATGCAGCCATAATTTCATTATTGTCTATGGCTGTGGCTGCGGTGGCATTATGGCACTCTCGCACTTCTTTCCCTTGTCAGCCGTGGTCAAGTAATAAACATATATTAATTCAGTGATTTATTTAAAACATCACAATTTGATGACGAGGATGGGATGTGATTCAGGTTAACTTTCTACAAATAGGTAAACATAATACACTAATTTAAATCCACATACACATTATTAATTAACAGTATATTATGATTTTATAAATTTATATAAAAAAAATATAATAAAAATTATAGTGCTGGATCTTTATTGTGTTAAGAGAATTATGGAGTAAGAATTAATGTACCTGTTAAATAAAATTATGATTTTAATTAATTTATGATATCTTGTTCTTAACCACTTCACAATAATAAACATGCAAACATGCAAAAACAAAGTGTAAACTGCAAAGTGTTTTTGCATTTAATTTTGTAAAAAACACATTATCTTTTATAATACACATATTAATTTGAATTAGATTAAAACCTTATAATATACATATATTAATCTACCAGGAAGTAAAACCTATATACGAAAAGGAGCAAAAAGAGTTCCAAGCGTGGGCCAAAACCCTCTGGACATCGGAGCAATGTATCAGAGCTCTCCGACCCAAGCCTCCCGTGGAGCTTGTCTACGAAGCCCAGTTTAAGATGAGAGCTAATGAACTGCAGTCATATCCTAAGAGTTATAACTTGGCTGCACAGATACCCTTGGAAGAGAGGGGGCAGGAATGTGAATTGATATATTCTGAAGATTTGATCAGTGTGAGTATGAATTATGAAGTTCGTTTTATTTTTTTGAGCATAGTTAGATGTGTACAGTATCCCATTCTATGGATATACATATTGAGTGCTAGTTGTGCTCTATTATTTCTGCATAATATTTTATTTTAAAATATACACAATACAGAAACAATGGAGCTGTTTCCATGGAATTTCTGGGATATAATTATCCTACATCCTGATTGATTCAGTCTTTTAAATATCTAATTTTACGTTTTTGTGCTTTGTAACTTCTAGGCAAACAAGATGAAGAAGTAATTCAATGCAGTATCTAATTCAAAAAGCCATCCCCTCCTTGTGGTGTTAAAAATACACTGAAGTTAAATTTTAAAATTTAAACTAAGAAAATTAGATTAGACTTTTTCAATCTCAATAAAACTTGTTGTATTTGTCCACAGGTAAATACTCTGGATCTGCCACAAATCCAGTGTGAATCAATAGATGAAAAGATTAACATAATAAAGCAATGTTCAGTACCTGAGCCATGCAATAAGCATCCATGCAAATTTCTGTTACCGAGTAAGTAATTTTTTCTTTTTGCATGATTGCATATTGCTTCGAGATTAATTCCCTTTAGAGTAAATTTCGATGTTTTCTTTTCAGTGGAAAACTCCGTATCGATCCTACCACTAACAGAGATAGAGAGAGAGCTAGCCCAGTACGCGCTAGAGCACGGAGCGCAGTACATAGCTAGCGAGAGTGCTCTCCGGTGCTTACTGGCCTTGGACCAGCCCTGGCATATCACCGTGTGTGTTTGTGAGGTGATCGGCTCTGGTGAGTGAGTGAGACACTTAGTGCTAACAGAGAGAGAGAGAGCTAGCCCAGTACGCGCTAGAGCACGGAGCGCAGTACATAGCTAGCGAGAGTGCTCTCCGGTGCTTACTGGCCTTGGACCAGCCCTGGTGTATCACCGTGTGTGTTTGTGAGGTGATCGGCTCTGGTGAGTGAGTGAGACACTTAGTGCTCACAGAGAGAGAGAGAGCTAGCCCAGTTCGCGCTAGAGCACGGAGCGCAGTACATAGCTAGCGAGAGTGCTCTCCGGTGCTTACTGGCTTTGGACCAGCCCTGGTGTATCACCGTGTGTGTTTGTGAGGTGATCGGCTCTGGTGAGTGAGTGAGACACTTAGTGCTAACAGAGAGAGAGAGCTAGCCCAGTACGCGCTAGAGCACAGAGCGCAGTACATTGCTCAGTCCACCAAACAATTTAATGTCCTAAATGACTTATGATTAGAAATATTAATCATTGGTTCGCTCCGAACGAGGCCTCGAGCTATAATGTGATGTGATCTTAAATTAAATAATACTTAGATATAACGCAATAATAAAATTTAACAATTAATTAAAAAAATATATTTGCTAAAATTTGTTACAAATTATGAATAGTTTAATTTGATACATATGTCTCTTGTGGCATTAATTAATTTAATGTTTGCACACACTTCATATAGCAATATCAGTAAATTTCTTTAATAATCATTTTCCTTTAACCATCTGATGACTTACAGATGGAGATAAATCAAATGTTGCCGTGTTAGGAAGCGAATTTGCTATTAAAAAGGAGACAGTCTTACGGAGAACTTATAAAGCATTCAGACATCTTTTGGAAGATGCCTTAGTACCGTAAGTTGCTATTTAAAAGTATTTCTTCCTCAGTTTTCCTCTACAAATTCTTTCTATATACTATTCCTCACAAGGTTCATCCTAGGTTTCCTGTTAATTAGTATCTATTTAATTATGATTTAATTTGATTTTGGCCAACCTGAAAATCAGCACCGTTTCATTCTATTGGACAGCATAAGCTTAGCTTGATTTTGTTTGAAGTATTTGTCATTTATTTTCTTGGATCACAGTTTAAATTTAAATTAAATAAAATACATCTAGACTATAAATAATTTACTTTCTTTGTATTTTATCACATTGGAATTTATATTAAATTGTCATAGTCTTGAATACTACGGTGTTCAAATAAATGACATTGAATTACATTTGAAGTTTATAATACATTCAATAAAATAATTTTCAGAATATCAGAACGAGCAAAGATTATAAGTAAAATAGCGAAGAGTAAGGATGACAACGACATCATAAATTTGGAAAATGTTCAGGAGAACGTGTTGGAGCCGTCCAGTGACGATGAAGACAATAATTTGTGTATAGACACTGGTAAGAACGCCTTTACTGATTATAGCTTATTATGCATTTGTATCGATATTAGAATGAATTAGAATCTAAAGGAAATAAAATGTTTTGAATTTAATAAAAGTACTGTAAAATATATAATTGTTTGGTTAAATAAAATTATCATTATTAAATTATTTAAAAAAAATGTTTAATATGATGCTACATGAGCACCTTAGGTTCATTGCAATCTAGCCTGCAATTATAAATAGGTAATTTTATGTTAATGTACATTACAAATTTTTTTGTTCGATTTGTGAAGTTTTTATGGTGAAGTCACTTTAAATATGTATCTATTTTATATAACTAAAACTGTAAATATAATAATAATTAAAATGAAATACAACATAAAACTTTCAAGAATAAATAAATAATCTGATTTCATCCGATTTACATTATAACATATCTAGAAATCAAATTGATTAAATGAAACAAATTGTATCATACAATTCATTTATTTTCTGATAATAAGGGTATAGTATTTTAATAAGTTTAATTAAATTTAAAGATTAATAATAAAGTTTAAAGTTTTCTTTGTTTTAATTTATAGGTGACGATCTACAAGAAAATCAAAATATTGAATCTCAAAATGGAGAGCAAGGCCACCTCGACACTCGGAATATCACAAATGACAGCTTTGAGGAAGCCATTAAAAACAATTTTGGCGGGAAAATTGGATTCTATGAGTGCACTTGTAAAGGTATATTGTCTTTACATAAAAAAAAAGAAATAAAAAAAAACATGTATTTTAAAAATTGATCCAAGTTTTCAAGTAATTTTAATATAATATATTTGCTAAACCAAATTTATAATATTAGTTTTAAATAGATAAGTACATAACATAAAAAAATATATTTTCACTTCACACAATTCTGGTAGCATACAATATTCAACTTTAATGCTTTGTCACAAAGTCGCTTTTCCCTTGCATTGCGATTCTTCTAGAAAAAATATTTAGAGAGAAAATATTATAATTACTAGTTGTGTCCCAGGGCTTCGCTCCCATGGGAATATCGGAATGATGCCTATAGCTTTCCTCTATAAATGGGCTATCTAACACAAAAAAAAAAATCGAATCGGACCAGTAGTTTACTTTATACTTTGTATTGATACTTCTTGATGGAATTGCATATTACTTTTATATAAAGACAAACACATTTGTATACTTTCAATTCCACTATATTAACACTTTTTACAATAATATTTTATTTTTTATTTAAACACAACCGGTTTCGTACATCATCGTCAATGATCGTCATCATCGTCAATACAAAAAAATGTGTTTGTCTTTGTATAAAAGGTTACGCGCTTAACTACCAGTAGTTCCTGAGATAAGCGCGTTCAAACAAACAAACTCTTTTTATAATATCAGTATATATATTACAGAGACAATGTTCGAGCGGCCCGCTCCCCGCTCGTACAAGAAGTGGCAAGTGAAGAATAAAACTACAGGACAGAGGCACGACCTTATTGTTCATACTGCGCATCATGTTAGAGTGAGTCATTTTTATAAGAAGTTTATACTAGGTTTTTTATGTACATATTAATTTACACAAAAGTCAGGTTAAACATTTTTTAATATTTATTTTATACTAGCTTTCCGCCCGCGGCTTCGCACGCGTGGGCTACTAATTTCTGCATTTTTTAGAGGCGCACAACAAAATTTTAAATAAATTACGGTCGCAGGACCGCTAGTATATATGTTTTTTTTTTATAATTTTGTATTGAAAAAGGTTTCACCAAAATCTCACAGTGCGCGCGCCTCTTCAAAATACAGAAAATTGTAGCTAACGCGAGCGAAGCTGCGGGCGGAGAGTTAGTTATTTTTGAAGGTTTTTGAGAATTTATTGAATGGTTGGTTATACGTTAAGAGTATAAAAAGACATGACCGCAAGTCAACCAAAATCTCACATTGTCACGTGATATGACATTTTCACGACTTTAGAAGCGTATATCTAAAAAAATATTTAATTTAGCCAAAAAAATATTTAGAAACCACTATTTCATTTTTAAAGACCTATCTAATGACACCTCATTTAATGATGTATTCGCAAATTTATTTTATTACCCTCCGTTTACATGAATAGAGAGAAACCCCTAAAAATATTTTTTTCAAACAAAATGTAGCCTATAATTTGCACCTAATATTAGTCTATCAGCATGTGAAATTTTATCAAAATCTGCCCAGTGGTTATTACGTGATTGACGCACATACAAACAGATAAACAGACAAACAGACAAACAGATAAACAGACAAACAGACAAACAGAAAAAAAAATTCTAACCATGGTTTTGGTATCTATAGAAGATACATACTGCATACCAATTACTCTTTTTGAAAAATATTCAATGTACAGAAATGGTTCGGTTACTGTTTTATTATATGTATAGATATTTATTTTAAGCCACTTGTGTCCAACTGCTAAAGCCTCTCTTTTTCTCCTGCACTCTGATATATTTTTGGCGAGCACCTCCCAATTCGAATCAAAAGCATCTATTTCATCCCTCCACCTGCGTCTAGGTCTATCCCGGTGGCTTTTGAAATAAAAAAAAAACCTATAACAACTATGAACAGCAATTTTTCGTTTGTAAACTTTTAATGTCAATTCTCTTATAAATTACCTTGAATAACGTTTTCTACGCTTTTTTTCGAACTAAAATTAAAAATTAAGATTTATTTGAAGTTTTACTAACATATACTGTACAAATTGCTTTACTTAGAGTCTTGCAAAATTAAAAAAAAAACTGAAATTTTCAATAAAATTAATTATTTATTTAAACAGGGATCTACTGAAGAGATAATATTGGAGCCAATACCAGAGTACCAGCTGGAGTTGGGAGCTAGCACTATATCAAAGGAGAAACTAGCTAGCTTAGCGCTCGCTCTGTACTTGAGGAGGAATGCCGCCTTATTGAACGGTAGACTGATTTTATATTGACAAATAAGTTATAAATGATTTATAGATTTTATTATCACTACATAGTATAAAACAAAGTCGCTTTTTCTGTCATGTGTCATGTTGTATGTCCCTATGAACGCTCAAATCTTTAAAACTACGCAACGGATTTTGATGCGGTTTTTTT
>LQNK01000414.1:180732-197359 GCA_001586405.1 Phoebis sennae
CGCCGCGCTCGCGCAGCTGCACGGCCTGCTGCCCGGCCACTACGTGCTGCAGCATGAGGTGACTTGTGAATATATATACATTCAGCAGCAAGTACGGCGACATGTTGGGACACGTGGCCAACGTGCTGCACGCCACGTGCACTATAATATCTCTTGCGTACCTGGCTAGTCTCTGTTGAGATTGGCCACCATGACCGTTATCGATCGGGGAGACATTTTTAATACGTGATGTGATATATAAAATAATTTTAGATTACGAACCTTATATTTTTTTATTTCAGCCCTCACACGGTTCCAACGCACTGCTCTACTGTCCAAAGCAATCAACCGGCACGGACACGCTGACCCTCAACTTCGAGCTCTCACCACTGAACGACGAGTCCAGCGCTTTGAAAACCCCGCCCACTATATCCACAGAGTTGCTACCGTTTCACAAGTAGGTGTATTTGTTAACTGCTATGTGATGAACGTTGTAATTTTCTACCGGTGTTAATTTGTCTATAGTATGTATGTATATACAAAAACGTATGTCTATCAGTTATCTACGTTTCCTACGTTAGATTTAATAAAACAAGGTTATTTATTATGGCTTAACAGTTTATTGTAAGCGGATTGCACATACAATTGTTGATATATACGGAGGCAGCGAAACAGAATTTTATGGAATTTAGATATTTTCATTTTTTTTTAAAGAGGATTGTGATTTTTTTCAAGTGGGCATTTAGGGTCAAATTCCAAACTAATAACTATACTATCAAAAAAGGGAGTCGAGGCCTTACGTTATATATTTATGTAATGAAAAGAAAAAGATCTTAATAATATCAGACTTACATAAAACCATGACCCGATTTTTAAGGCACATCTAAGAACATAAAAAAATAATTATAACACAATTTTTACATTACAACAATATTTTTTATTCGTATTGTTTTTAGATCTATATTTATTGATATAAAAAAAACTGAGTAAATATTTGAATTACAGATTCCGCAGAATCCTCCCATGTGCTTTCACCCCGTACCAAGACCAGCTGCCGAAACAACCGCGCAAACCCGTCGCGCGCAGCAAGACTCCGCCCCAAGCACTCAAGGTTAGCACTATACACAGACGCACACACAAACACGAGGAAATTCTCTATTCACTTACATTAATACAAGTTTCTTTATTAGCTTTCAAGAATAAGTTAAAGTTTTAAAAATTATTTCAAATATTATAGATTTAAAAACTTCCCTTCATTTTATTAATTTGGTTATAGTTATGTTTGCAATAGCTTCATATTATTTTATTTCTGCTACAAGATTTTAATACAGATATCAAAATGATTGTCGATAACATTTTTGTATAAATTATCATTTATTTTATTTTATAAAATTGGATCTGCGAATTATATCCATGTCCATGACAAGACTGTATATTAGACTCTTTCTAAAATCAATATTTCTTACTATATTTTTTGTGCTACAATTCTATGAAACCTAGTCTTTTTGTGATAATTTAAAGGTAAAAACATTTTTATCAACCTTATATTTTCATCAATATTAATTTAATATTGACATTATACAAATCCAACCTAAAGTAATTCTACTCCCTTTTTGGGAAGAAATAAAAACATCTTCATCAACAAACATATACCGAACATTATTTATTAAATAATACTTATTTCGTATTTTTTTATTTTCAATTACTATCAGAATGTAAATGAGAAAAAAAAAATGATCAAACGAGTCACCTGCTAGAATATACAGTCGTCCATGAACAATTTTTATCGAAAAAAGTAAAAAATAAAAAAGAATTACAAGCAAGATTTCGTTCTGCTTTTAACTTTAACTACATCAGACGTTGCATACTCTGTTTTGAGAATTAGAAGAAAATTTCTCAAAAAAAGAGTAAGTGGGTTGTCAAGTGAATCTATTTCCTTGGATTTTTTATATGTATTACTGCGGGAGGAAGGAATTTACAACATCTTAAATTGATACCCTGACCTTCAGGTTGACCTCCAAAATGGACAGCAATTCGACGGGGCAAATGTGCTTGCAATATTATATAGGGATAGTTATATAACCAATGTCTTATTCAGCCCCCTAAAGCTAAGCATGCACACGTCGGTATCTTACGCATAGGATTCATTATTTGTGTAGAAATGCTATCCGTACGGTGCGGATCCGTGGACGCACTTGTGTGACTTTCTATACAAAGACTATTACGATCCGTGAAATCCGATGCGTACGATGGCGACATGTGGACGCTTAGCTTAAATATTCATTCTTATTTGTTCTTCTATATTTTTCTTTTAACAAACTACTTCACGTCAGCCTTATTTCTTATTTTTCCTCACATTAAAGTCAAAACTCTTCCAAGCTTTTTATCTTCATAGGACAAAGACTTGGAAGTCATGAATAAAAACACTTTTAAATTGATTTTAAATGCGGTCTATGATACATAATACATTATTATTTAACCCGACGTTTCGAACAATTAACATACAATAAACCACGTTTAAATCGTTTAAAAAGTACTTCAATTCTATGTGGAAATTCGCGTTAAAACAAACACAAGAACGTACTATCAATCCATAGTGTTGTCTAGGCATGACGCTATATAATATTGCAAGCCATGACGTATTGCACAACATATCGATAATGACGGTATAACTCATCTGTCGCCAGCGCGGCGGGCGAGGCAAGCGCGCGCGGGGCAGGGGGCCGCGAACTTGATACGGGCGCGTTACGGGACACACCCACCTGCCGGGTTGCGATGTTTGTCGTGCGTGGGTATTGGTAAAGTTGTATCGTTCAAATGGGAATGGGCGTGGCTTAGTTTACTACTGAATTTAAATAGATAGTTGTGAAATGAACAAATATTTTTTGGACGAAAGATTAATTTGATTCAGTTTATATTGTGGTTTAAATTACTCTGTCGAGTAGTTAGCTGTGTATTTAATTGACAGCTAAGAAACTAATTTACTACTTAAATGAGGAATTTGATAGACAGTTGTGTAATAAACAATTTTTTTTTTTGGAACAAAAATTACTATTTTTTGGTTTGATTTTGTCTTTTGTGCTGTAAATTACTCTATCGAGTACTTAGCTGTGTATTTAATTGACAGCTAAGAAATAATTATGCATAGATACTGTAATCTTAAACTAAAGGTCTTAAATGTCATGCTATCAATATCAGTTTAATGAAGTGAGAAAAAGATCATACTTAAACATTTCTCAAAGTATAGCATCAATCGAGTATCGTACAATAAACATTTCAATTTTAATTTAATGAATTGAAATAGGGTAGTTTCAAAAAATATGTTTATCCAAGATGGCGCGGAGTCACGCCTATTCTCATTTGAAACGCATTTATAATGCAAAGTTGAGCGCTGAAGTTGGATCAGATGTGAGTCTGCTTTTTATGTTTAAACTACTGAACTGTATTTTCTCAGAAACTACTGAACAAAACGGCTAAGGAAGATTTACACTCAGCACAAAATATATTATATCCCTTTTACTAACGATGCTACGAGTCGCCTGAACTAAGCAATTAATGACGCCTATAAGCATTAAGAATTATTTATGGGAAATGATATGATGGCTAATATATGTCATACCAATAACTTTATCAAAAAATATATCTTTAAAATGGAAGCTTTTCCATCCATTTACAATCTATCTATAATCAAATATTTTGTGAAAATCGACCTTAGACGTTTTAACATTTACATTTAATATTAGTTATATAATTACATATATAATATAACGAGCAAACGTTACGTGTTCCCATTTGAGTGACTAACTCTGCCCATGAACAACAAAAAATATCTTTATTTTACACTATTCAATGAAGGTAGGTGACAATTTTTTTTTAAATTTCAACTCCATATAAATTCCATATTATGTGGCTACAATGTTTTTATATTATTACCACTTTAGAGCACCTATAAAAATATCATGAAATGTCAATATTTGTGTTTTTAAAGAATTAAGATAATTAATGCTCATTGCGGTGTTTATTCGTGTGTTTAGATTAAAACATACCAGATAAGAATTTCTTTAATGACTTATACAATTTTATATTCTTAATTCATCAATAAAACTCTGAAAGTCTTCGAAGTCTTGATTTGAGAGTTTTCTAATTTTGTGTTTTGAAGATAAATGTAGTTTTTTTTTTTTACTTCATATAACTTTTTAACCGAGATAAAATATACTCTACAAGTATTTCTTTGTTTAATAAAATGATAATAATGTAATATTTATTTTTACCTTCATACTTCATCGCGGTTTTTTAATAATTTCTTCAAGAGTACAAGCAAGTACTAAAAATTGTAAATTGACATTTGAAAATAATCAAATATGTTTTATATAAATAATTGTTGCAGTGGCCGCGCCATTCGAGACGCAAAAAGAAGAAAAAACGGAACCAATGAAGTATTAACATTTGTACTGGAATTAGTAATAATTGAGTACACATTTATATTAATTATCGTTAAGCATGTATATGGTAGATAAGTTGTTGATTATTAATAAAATTGTTATATTGAAATATTTGTTTTAGTTTCAAACAGATTTTTACAGAAAAGTAAAGTAAAAATTGAAAATGATATGCATTTTTAAAGTGAAAAATTAAAATCCGTCAAGAAAGAAATGGATATACAAACAAACATACTTACAAACAAAAATAACACAATCTTTTTACAATACTTTTGCTATATGAAAACAATATAAAAATTGTTAAGAAGGTTAATTGCGTAATAAAAATAGTGCTCAATTTTTTAAAGATAAAATTTCGCTATTATTATTTTTCGCGGTGGAAAAAAGTCAATTGATTTTATCTCTAACACAAACTAAACGTCTGTACGATAAGTTAACATATTTGAGTGTAATACACTTTTCCATGTGTATTTGTAAAATATGTTTAGAAAGCCTATAAATCTATAAAGAAGGAAAGGAAAGGAAGCAATTGCAACTTGCCTAAATAAAACTTATTAAGCTTATTTAGTTACGGGCCAATTAAATTTAAAAAAATATTAAAATATATTAAAGTGTCTATGAATGAATACTTTATTGTATGTAAAAGTATTATACATAAAAATTATAAACTCAAATATGAGAGCTTTACAAACAAAAGGCGGCAATTTCTGTCAGACAATCTATGTTGATATTCAGAATATAAATAGTAATACGAAAACGCAAGGTGACTTCAAATGCCTTTCATCTTGCTAACATTTTCTTATCACAACGACTTTTTAATATAAATTTATATCTCACGTAATACATCTTTATCGCGTCTTATCTGTCATCTTAATGTAATCTGCATTTGGATATCCAAAGATTCGTTGACATGAAGTCTAATGCAATAGTTTTGTAGTTTAGCTAGTCAAAATGAGTGTTATTATAGGTGAAACTAAGAAATTGGAGCCTCCTAATAGTAAGTATAACTTCTGTTCATTTATATTAATTTTGAAACAAAACTTTATACTATATCAATGTTTAAACCGGTGTGTGGTTTTTATTTAGATTTATAAATGTATTTGTAATTACATGTCATAGAAAAGTAAATAAATTGGTATCTTATGGTAAGGAAAGTGTTCACAGCCATTTTCCTGTATATCTCTTCTACTCCTCTCCCAACTTCTATCATTAATCCTCTCCTTCCTTCCTTCAAGCCGGCGCGGCATCTATGACACTTTAATGTTGTAGATGTTCATGGGCTGCGGTCAGTCACTTAACATCAGGTGAACCGCATGCTCCGCTTACCTGCTATAACATAAAAATATCTATTCTTATGTTTCTTAATATATGTATAGATAATGCCATCCACGACGACGCGCTCCACCAATTTTTGAATTTGGAAATATTTTACTATGATTGCAATACTTTGTCCTGATTAGTCTATTAATGTTAGTGTGCGTGTGCACACATGGGTAAAGAGTGTGTACCTATAACACTTTACACAAGAGGAAAACTTCATACATATACTGTCAACGATTTAAAAGAATAATAGGGTGCGTCTTCGTGGATGAATTTATCTATCTAACCTTTTTTCGGTTAATAATTTATATATATTTTTTTTAAATAACAATATTTTTTTAATAATAAGTATTTTTTTAATAATTTATAATTTTGCAGAGATATTTGGAGTGCGGCACTTGCAAGTTTTGCTCCTGTTCGTGGCTAACATCATCTGCTATGCCGCCAGGAACAACCTGAACATCGCCCTTATTGCTATGACTGATAAGACCAATGATCAGGTAAGATTCTTACTATAACATGAATATTTCAAAAATGACTACATGTCCACCATTAACTTAATTTTATAGAATTGTATATCTACTTGATTAGTTTGGCAAAGGTTTTTTGGCATATCAAAGCGTCTAAATTATATACGCTGCAGTAAATTCTAAATGATATTCGCTGCTCACAAGCATTATCAACCGCTTATATAAGAGGGAGGGTAATGCCCTACACCAACACTTTTAGCAAAACTAAAACATAATAATGACTACTTGTAGAAGAAGACCGTAAAAGTATTGATTATCAGTTAAAAGCTTTCTTATTTTTTTTTTTAAATATTGGAACTTATACAGTAATTCTTGTACATTTTAATAATAAAAATAATATAAACAAGACATTTTATTTGAACAAAAAATATCACAAACTATGGATTTATATGTCCAAAAAAGTTTCCTTCGTCCTTTCTCAGGTTTCAAAACATATTGGTACAAAATTACACCCAAATCGGTTCAGTGGTGTAGGCGTGACATCCGGAAAAAAGGGACAGTCATACAGACAAAGTTGCTTTGTCATTTATGATAATGGTATAATATTCTTCAAAAGCATAGTTTTTGCATTTTGGACTTACAGTACTTCGACATAAGTCTCAAATTGCAAAGCACGCTGCAGTCGTCGTTCTTCTGGGGCTACTTCGTCGGGCTGCTGCCGGCCGGCGAGCTGGTCACGCGGTACGGCGGCCGGAGGTTCCTCATCATGTGCTTTATGGTTATCGCTGTTACGTCCTTGGCTATACCCTTCTCTAGACATCTTGTGAGTACCTAATGTTTACATAAAATACGAGCCTATATGTCCATCAAAGGCCGGCAAAGCACCTGTGACACTCCCGGTGTTTTAGGTGTTCATAGGCGGCGGTGATCGCTTAATATCAGGTGACCCACATGCTCCTTTGCTTGCTCTGCCATAAAAAAATATATATGTATATAATTGATTGATTGTTTTTTAACACGAATGAATGGTGAAAATTGTTTTATTGCATAGTAACGTTGCTTTCACGAAACTTTATCTTGTTAATTGGAAACAGCCTCAAAAAAAATCTAAAGTCTCAATCTACACTAATATTGTAAAATTTACTGTACCGATTTTAAACACTCACCATTCTAAGGTTACATTATCTATGAGTAACAGTCATTATGCTATGGGAGCGAAGCCGCGCAGAAAGCTAGCCAAATTACCACCATTTATTCCGTTTTTATTATTTTAAAAGTTACTATTCGGTAGTGTAAAAGTTAGCAGGCAGGGGGAGGGGATACACACTAGCTCTTTGAAAGGGGATTCTTCTAATATAACAGTTTTTAATTGTCATGTATTTATTGTATAGGGACCAAATGGTTGGATGATGATCTTCGGGTGCCGTATAACCCAAGGAGTGTTCCAAGGAGTGCTGATGCCGTCGTCGCTCACCATCATCAGCAAGTGGATCCCCGAGCAGGAGAGGAGCGGCATGGGCAGCCTCACGTATTCAGGTAAAAAAATCGTTTTTGAGTAAATAAATGATATTGAATAAATGGATTAATGAAATACTCTTTCAATTACAAATAGTTCACAACAATTTAAAAAGCCCGTACCAATTTAAAAAAGTATAGTCCCTTTAATAGGTTAATTAAAATGTACAATAGTGTTACCAATAATAAAAATGATATTGACATTGACATCTTTCACGATAAATTCAATAGTTTTAAAAAGAAAATTAAAATTGTAGTTATGTTTTTATTATTATTATGTTTTAAACATATTTAAAAAAAATGAATTTTGTTGAGTATCTTTGTTATTGTTTTATTGGAATGATCTTATTAATTGTATTGATGTAATTATTTTATTAGTTTTATACAATTTTAAAAATATTTTATCAAATAATTGTATGCTTTTTTTGAATTTATTTATTTTGTGTTCTATCTATGTGCTAATATGATTTTTTTTATATATAGAACATTTTTATGTGAATGACGAATATTAATTTTAAATGAATTATGCACTATTTTAACAAATTTATAATGATGTATGCGCCTGCTTTTACGGTCATTTTAGTATTTAGAGTAATATTAATGTTATTGTATTGTGTACTTGAATTGTAATTGGTGCATCAAATAAAATAAATAAATAAACACAAAAATTAACACACATAGAGTAAGTATAAAGACGGCCTTAGTACTGAAACTTTCTCTGACAATCTTTAATCTCTGCCAGGCAACCTTAAGGTGTAAACGGCTCAACCGATTTACATGCGGCTTTCGATGATGTACTATGGCAAGTCTTATATATGTGATATCTTGTTCTCTCTATTTATATTTGTAGCCGTATGTTATTCTCTAAAAGAAAAATGCTCTAGAATTAAAGATGTCTATATGCTTGATACCGGTGACCAATAATTAATCTAATAGAGCATTTTAAGATATTCTAAATTTCTCTTCGTCTGTGGCGTCTTGCATTATCTCCAGTATATGTACAGTATTTTTCACGCAGACTGAAAAATATATTTTTAGCATATTTCTGTACCAATATTATTATACAATTCTTGTGAGGCTCTGGCTCTCAAAATAGGCAAAATAAGCCTGTGTTACCAGAGCCAATATTCATATGCTTATAAATTTATTTACATTATTTTCCGTCAGGAATACATCTTGGGAATGCCTTCCAGCTCTTAACATCAGGATATCTGGCGGAGACCTGGGGCTGGCAGGCCATTTTCTACTTCTACGCCGTACTCTGTGTGTCCTGGGTGATCGTATTCTGGATGCTGGGGGCGGAGTCTCCGGCGCAAACGAGGTTCATTAGTAATGAAGAGAGGAATTATATACAAACTGCCTTAGGGCACAGTGGGAAAAAAGTGGTGAGTACCTGTTGGAATTCTCATGAATAAGATTTAAACGGAACATTTCTTGGACCTACCCGGACATATTAATATTGTTAAAAATCCTTAAACAACACCCACAATATTGACAACTAGCTGTGCTTCGAGGTTTCGCCGTTATACTCGGACATATATTGAATCTATAATGATAGTGACCCGATTGGCGCAGTGGTTATGGTAATGGTCTATTGCGCCGGAGTTTCGATCTTCACTAGTAGAAAATTATGATGTGATGAACGTTATAATTTTCTTCTGTCTGGGTGTTCATATTTGTATAGTATGTATGTATTTACGAAAAAAGGTAGGACATACTTACATGTCTATCAGTCATCTAGCTTCCATACTACAAGCTTTGCTTAGTTCGGGATAGATGGCGTTGTGTTAAATGTCCAGAAATATTTATTACTAGCTTTCCGCCAGCGGCTTCGTACGCGTGGACTACTATCCTATCTTTCAAGTTGGATAAACCTGTACCGGTGTGTTAAATTTGGTTAAAGCGGTTAAGTTGTTTAGAAGTCCATCGTGGACAAACACTGTGACACGTAATTTATATATACCTATTGTTAGAAACTAATAGAGGGGCTTTGTATAATTATGTCTAATGTAATAGAAATGTACTGTGATTCTATACAACTGGCCAATTAGTCAGTTAACAACAAATCACAGCTAGTCATAACGACTATTAGCAAAGTGAGGGTAGTTGGGTCGTGACGTCAATAAGACGTTCGAACACCGCGCAATCGGTACCAATGCGCGCAGATACTCAACGCGCCTACTCCTTTATAAGACTCTGATCACAACTAACAACTAACAAGTGACATTTGCATAGAAAGATGAAATTCAGAACTTGTTAAAACATAAAATCACAAAATATTGCCGACAATATATTATTTACTAGCTTTAGTAATTTTTCGAATTTTTCTCGCCGTAAAAACCATGCTTGAACTTCAACGAACATTTAAAAAAAGAATTGTCCAAATTGGTCCAGTCGTTGTTGAGTTATGCGCTTACCAACACATTTTGCGATTCATTTTTATATATAAGATTAACCGTAAGCAAATGAACTAGAAACTTCGCACGCCATGGCGGTCACTGCTGACGTCGACGCCGCTGCTAGCGTCCATCGTGGCGTTCTGCGGCTTCAAGTGGGGCTACTACACGCTGCTCACCGAGATACCCACGTACATGAAGTCGATACATGGGGTCAACTTGAAACAGGTACATTTTATTTTAACTTTTTGTACTAGTGTACATTTATTTTAACTTTTTTGTACGGATTACATTTATTTTAACTTTTTGTAATAATTTACGTTTATTCACTAAATTTGTTACTGAATATTTTTTAATGTTAATACAATTTCTGTACCAATGCTTGTTTAAATACTCGAGTCTCACCTTGTTTTAAAAGGGGAGATGGAATTTTGAAATTACGACTCTAACATTTTTAATAATATTATAGTAATTAAAATTGATGCTAATGAAATGTTAACATCGCATCAAAATCCGTCCATCCATCCGATTTTTTTACAGTTCGATAAAGACTAAAGACTTAATAAGTCTGTAAGAATAAACAGAAGAAGAAGAAGTTATAATAGACGGTAAATGTACACGATGATGACAACATAATGAAAACTCTAATATGAACTTTGACAAGTAATATAAGTATAAACATTTTCAGAATGGACAACTGTCGGCTCTACCGTATTTAGCTCTATTCGCTTGCACCTACCCGATGGGCTATATCGCGGATTTCGCTTTAAACAAGAAGTGGATTGGGCTAACTACGATACGAAAAATATTTACTACTATTGGTAAGTGTAGATCATAATCTTTTTTTTTTAATCCTATCCACTTTCATCTTGTGGTAACTTAGATGTAAATTAGTTAATATTTATGCATCGCACTTTCACTAATGGCGCATTTACATCAGTCGATTAATGTGTACGGGGCTCCTTGCATGCGGACTAATGAATTGAAACTAGTCGGTTGAAACAATGACGAGAGAAAATGGAAGCGTCCCAGAATGCGGACTGCACAGTTTGCGTTGCGAATCCAATGCGGACCCTAACGACCAGTGAAAACGATTATCCCAATGAGCCAATCTATACATATAATAAAATCGTAGACTAGCCGTGTCTGTACATTTAATATTTTCAAGAAAAAATTAGTGTTTGCTGTTTCATGTATGATTCTAAACTCAAAACAATGATTTTTAGAATTTTTGTCTGTTTGTCGGTTTGTCTGTTTGTTGGGCGTTTGTACGCAGTGAACTCCGAAACGGCTTAACCGATTTAAATACGGTTTTCGATTATGTATTACGGCTAGCCCCCCGGAGGTTTTAGTGTTTATTTTATTCAAATCGGTTAACAAATAAAAAAGATATGAGGGTTTAAAGTGATCCATCAAAACACATCATCAATATGCGTAGGTACTTATATTTAATCTTCTAAGTGTTATTTAAAGTACTTTTTATTGATAAATGTAGCCTTCTCTTGATCTCGTAAGTAGATTACGATCATGGCGGCTAATGGCAACAAAGACTAACCAACATGCTGAAGATATTATTGCATAAGCAAATATGTGTTAAATCCATGGAAATATCAACTCTTTTATTCTGAGAGTACACAACAAATTTCCAAAATGTCAATATTTTGCAAAAAAAAATAAAATAGAATTATTAGAATTATATAAAACTGAACAGTGACACTTTTGTTATATTTAATGTAGAATATACTTCGAACTTAAACCTTTTACTAGATATATTTTTACAAACGTACGTTTTTAAATCTTAAAAATTGTCATACCATCTCTACTTCGAAAATTCACAAAGTACAGAAATTTGTAGTCCACGCGGGCGAAGCCGCGGGCGGAAAGCTAGTACAGTCAAACCTGGATAAGCGAGAGTTCAAGGGACCACAATTTTATTCTCGCTTATAGAGGTTTCTCACTAACCCGAGTTTCTCTCTAATGCAGGTTCATGGGTAGCGTTTCTCTCTTATAGAGGTACGCAGCAATAACAAGTCACGATATGTAATGACATGTCATTGGATAGGTCTTAATAGTTAGTTCTTCCAAAATAAAACATTTTTCGAAATATACGCCTCTTAAGTCGTAAATATGTCGTACCGCGCGACAGGGTGAGATTTGGATTTTGGGTTGAGTTGCGGACATGCCTTTTTATAATCTTAACGAATAGATTAAGACGTTAAAAATCACTCAATTAATTCTCAAAATCTTCCAAAAATAACATCCCCATTTTTTTAAAACTTGTTGCGTGCGTCTTAAAATACAGAAATTTGTAGTTCACGCGAGCAAAGCCACGCCAAAAAGCTAGTAATAAATAAGCTTGACTGTCGCTTATAGAGGTAAAGATAAGTAGCAGTCTCACTTATAGAGGTCCATGAAGGAAAAACGACTCTCTCTTATCGAGGTTTCTGTCTCTCGCTAATAGAGGTTTTAGGAGTTAAAAATGCCGGGACCTGGCTATTACTCTCACTTATAGAGTTTTCTCACTTATCCAGTTCTCACTTATCCAGGTTTGACTGTATTATATATGGCATGCGGTACAGAAATCTCCCGCAGCCCGCATACGCGCCTCATCGACTAAAGTAAAAATAACGTAGATAACCTAGCCATGGTAAATAACCTTTCTCATTCATTACATAATATCACAATAAGAAAAATATCAAGTACAACCATCGCGGGATTTTATATCTTTAATCTCCCTTCAAAAGAGAATGTTACTGGATTTTTTTCATAAAATATATCAGTAACAGCCTTGAGTCCATTCAGTGTCGTGCACGCACTTCAAAGAGTAATATCACATCAAAGAAAATTCCAAGAATTTTTAAAATCTTCGACTGCATTTTCTTTCCTAAAATAAATATTCTCTTTGAGTAAAATTATCTATCTCCATTAATAGTAATATTAATTTACTATTTTTTTATTAATACCATCCGAAGGGAAAATACTCTTAACAGCATTACAAAGTTCCACCCTGTAAAAAAATGATAATAATAATGATTTAAAAAGATGAATAAAGAGTATTAAAAATATTTCAGGTCTCGTCGGTCCAGCTATTTGGTTGCTAGCGCTTTCTCAAGTGACTGATAAGACGTTAGCCGTGGTGTTCCTTACTCTGGGAGTGGCGAGTAACGCAGGATGTTACGCTGGTTTTATGGTATGTCTGAAAAAAGCTCTGTAATTCGTTGTAATTCTGATGGTATTTCTTTGATTCCCACCGGAACCTATGTTTAAAAACTTTGTAGACAATGATAAATTAATTGACTTTTCCATCAAGACAAAAAGGTAACTTTTTCCCTGTATTTTTTGATTAAAAATTCCGCATAATGAGTCCTATTTTCGTATCTTTCTACCTTCCTATCTTCTTATCCTCATGGTTAGCGAATATTTATAAAGAATTTTTACAATTCATTTATTCTAAAAAGACTAACTTAAAAAATAATCATGAGCACCTTTGATATAACAATCCTGTATAATGCGGGTGAGTAAAAAATAATAATTAGGGGATAGGGAGAGGATTAATGGTAGGAAGTTGCGAGAGGAGTATGATGGAAGAGGAATGAGATGGGAATACAGGACACAGTACGAAACATAGTGTTAAAATTAAAAGTTTAATTAGTGGTTCACGCTGAGAGATGAGCCTGGCCCCGTCGTGAGATGAGCCTGGCCCCGTCGTGAGATGAGCCTGGCCCCGTCGTGAGATGAGCCTGGCCCCGTCGTGAGATGAGCCTGGCCCCGTCGTGAGATGCACTGTGCCCACTCTTTTATTGCTGAAGATGCAGTAGAATTATCTTCTGTCGCCACTTACGGGTCTACGGATATAAATAAGGTGGCGACACACGTATTCTAACCCGTCGCCACACGGGTAAAACCTGACACAACTACCGTCATATTTTTTAATTTACCTTAAGGCCGGCCTCACACATGATGAATAAGAAACTAATAAATGTATGGGAATACGTGCGTTCTGTAAGCATCATCTTAAATATTCAGATCCGGAATTAAGAACGAACCTTACAGGTCGACCTAAGAAATTCAGAATCTGAAAAAATCAGGATGTGTGAGGAGCAAGCCGATATTGTATGGTATACTTTCTAAAATAAGAATCTTCCCCGTGTGGCGACGAATAAGAATACATGTGTCGTTTCGTACGGTTAGCGGGTGTCCGGAGGCCTGTATTCCCTTCCCATTCCTCTCCCATCCTGTTCTAGTCCTCTCCCTACTTCCTATCATTATTCCTCTCCTCTTATCTCCTCTCCTTCTTTCAAGCTGGCAAGCATCTACGACAGTTTGCTGTTGTGGATGTTCATGGGCTGCGGTCAGTCACTTTACATCAGGTGAACCGCATGCTCCGCTTGCCCGCTGTTACATAAAAATAAAATAAAGATTTTAATTCAGATTCGGAAAATTCAGCATTTGTGTGGCCGGCCTATAAGTTGATCGTATATATTTGCAGATGAACCACCTGGAGCTGGCGCCGAACTTCCCCGCGTCCATGCACGCGCTGTCCAACGTGTTCGCCAACCTCATGTCCATCGCCGCGCCCGTCGTGGCCGGCTTCATGGTCGGAGACGGGGTGAGGGTTCTTTTATTTATTAATATTAATACTCTAAATATTCCTGGACATTTAACACAACGGCATTTAGTCCCAAACTAAGCAAAGCTTGTACTTTGGAAACTAGATAACTGATAGACATACTTAAACATATTTATTTTTTCACATCCACTGCACCAATCGGGTCGTCTCACTATACAAATATACAAGAAATGGCAAGTTACATATCAGAAGAAGTATAGCACAAAAAGCAGCCTTATCACTTCACGGTGATTTTTCTAGGCAACCTTTGGGCATAAGATAAGAGAAGAGAAGCAGAGTTGAACAAAGCAGGGCAGAGTTTTATATAGTTATATTTCGTATACATAAATGTGTAACAAAAATATCACTAAACAGAAAAAAATAGATAAATGTTAGCTTTCCGCCAGCAGCTTCTTCCATCTTTGAAAAAGGAGTGCATTATTTGATTTTTATGGTTTATCAGACAAAATATTGATAAGCCAAAAAATTCTGAAAATATTCAGTATTGAAAATTAAATTCTCAACAACATTGACCTTTTACTTTCAGACGTAAGTCCAAATATAAAGTTATTACAATGGCAGTTATTAATACAAATTATGCCCGAAAAACGTCACATTTTTGGAATATAAAAACAGCTGTATATCTATTGATTTCTTCAATATCGGTATTTTACAGATGGATATAAGCAAATGGCAGTCAGTATTCTACCTCGCGGTGGGTGTCTACCTCGTCTCCAATTTGTTCTACCTGATCTTCGGAGACAGCAGGCTACAGCCCTGGAATGATCCTGATTATAAGAAAGATGTTACCAAATAATTTTATATGATCCTACCTGTTATAACTCGAAATGTTTAAATAAAACGTTGTTTTTGACATTGTATTTTTTTTTGACTTCCTCATAATATCTGAACCCAGGAAATATCATACAATAGTATTTGAACACGAAACTCGATGTTATCTATGGTCTGCCAGTCGAAGACCTGTTTTTTCACTTCTCCACCAGAAATCGAACCCAAGACCTAACAGGACAGGTTGTTATACCTAAAACGCTAACCTCTGAACCAACGAGGACTAGATAAAACTAATAACTGTAAGGTTAAAGAGTTTATTTTCCTATAAGAATATAAAAAATATATATTCACTTACATGAGAAAACTTATAAAATTATTGGCAGGAAGCACTTGTAAATTTATATTCTAAATACATTAACACACGTAACAACATATCTCACTGGAAAAGTAATCTTATCCGAGTTTTATACATTATTATTTCTTGCGAGTAACGATCTACCTACAACTACTGCTCAAGTTATTCATCATACAACTGTATGCAGTAAATTCATTAAATAATTTAATTTACTGCATAGAGTTTTTAGTTCTCTTGTAAATAACGCTGAAACAATCAGCGTTAAAGATAAATAAGCCCATTGAAGTTATTTTTAAATTATGGAAAAATGATAACACAATGGCGGTAATATGAAATATTTATTGATTAATATAAATAGAATACTTTTTTGAGTAACATGATTACATTAACAAGATATAGCAAGTATGCAATTGTCTAAGTTATCTAAGCGGCTTCGTCGAAGTAACCATCAAGTTGAGTTGCGATCTGAAACCAAAATATTATAATTATATTGCCGCAAATTTCAAAAGCATTGAAATAATTCTAAGTGATTTTTTAAGTCTTCTACTACGTAAGAAATAAAAATCTGAGAAAATATGCTGTACTCTAATATTATTTGTTAACATAATTGTGTTTTAATGACAAAAAAATAATTTCAAAATACTGAAACTAGACAACGCCCCGCCTTCTCGCTTCAGCTTTCTTTCACGGTTTGAAATACAGACTTTCTTTTAATTTTTGAATTTTGAAATACATATTTTTTATTTTTTTTA
>LQNK01000414.1:201011-215586 GCA_001586405.1 Phoebis sennae
CTCCGCGCTCAGAGCCGGCCCTGCACATTACACTCCTCTGTATAATGTGGTATACTCACGCATGTAGATGGAGAGCATGAGCGCGTTCTTGTCGCCCGCCGTGTTGCAGGCGGCCGCCGCTCGCGCGTACGCCGGCTCCGCGCTCAGAGCCGGCCCTGCACAAAAATTTTATCATTTTCTGATAGTTATTGAAAAAATAGAACCGACTTCCTCACTCCAAAAAGTAGAAAATAACTGTAACACGATAAGTGGCCGAATATCCTGTCGCCGGATATCCGGCGCTCCGGCCTCGTACCTAGCCAAATATCCGGTATCCAGCCAAAATACTATCCGTTTCATCCCTAATAAATAATGTACATCAAAATATTTAATAACCTTCAGATGTAATTTAGTGACTGGTTAATAAAACAATGCTTATATGACATGAATGAATTCACACGTATGAATAAGAACCAAATTAAATATTTTTTGATTGTATTTTTTTTCATGATCTGTAAAACTATATGTAACATCTTGTAACCACTTTCTTGCAAATAAATCTAATATGATTTGATTTATGTATCGCCATTGAGTAAGAGGAAAAAATAATATAGGAAAAGATTAATGAAAGTCAAGAAAGAGATAGAAGAGAATCGGATGCAACGCGATGAAGGTCAAAAAGGAGAGAGAAGACAAACAAGATACAGCGCCATCGCCCACTAGCGAGCTTTTGTAACGATACAATCGCGCGTTACTGAAGCGCGCATCAACATCGCTACAAACGCGCTACACACGCATTTGCACGCGCTACTGAATCGCGACTATTTTTTTATTTATTTTTTTTTTATTTTATTTTTATTTAAGTACTCCATCAACATACAAACATATTGATACAAATACGGCTATACCGATGCGAACGCGCTACAGCATCGCGTCTTTAGCGAAACGCTGCCGTAAACGTTTTTCAAAGAACAGAGTACACTAACCATTTTCCTCAAAGTGTTGTAATTTATATTTTATTGTGTTCTGCGAAACAAATATTTTTTCTTTCTTTTTTTCTCTCTTTCTACTGTATCGCGTCAATATCGCGTTTGCATCGCTGCAAAGTCGCTAGTGGGCGAGGGCTCACGGCTATTCGCGGAAGAATGCTACGGCGTGCCCGTGAGCCTTCACAAGGTGTGTGAAGGAACATCGAGGGGTTTTAGTCGGTACAAGTCCGACATAACCCGGTCGTTTCCCCAGACGGTATGCTAAGGCATTTCCGCACGTAAAAAAAAAATAAATAAAAAAGGGCTCACGGAGCTAGGAGAGCAATATTGTGGTGTGACTGACCGATGACGTGCAGGTGCGCGGCCAGCGCGTGGCAGTAGGCGAGCGCGGCCACGGGCAGCTGGTGCACCGTGCCGTCCACCGCGCCGCCCGCGCCCTCGCCGCGCACGCCCTCCACCCACTCCTCCAGCGAGCGCACGCACTGCAACACAAGCAAGCCTTCACATGTGCGCGCCTAGCCTCGCCAGCAGCGGAGTATACGACGCACTCACGTGATGTTGACAGTTGTGCAGTAGCGCAGTATACGCGGCGGGCGAGGCCGGGTGCAGAGCTCGCTGCAGGTCGGGCTGCAACCTCTGCAGCCTCGCCAGCAGCGCCCAGCACGCCGCGGCGCCGCTGGAGCACCGCGACGCGGACTTGCGGCTGCGGGTGCACGCGCGTTCCACTTCCGTCGCTGCAAATCATCATAATAATAATTTGAATTTCTAGTAAAATAGGAACAATATTTATAACTGAGAAAATTAAAAATTTTAAATTAAGATCAAAAAAAAAATTTCAAACATTAGCTTCTAAAAACACACTACCTTTTTATTTACAAATAAAAAAAAGGAAAAATCATTCTGTGAAAAAGGTTCTTATTAGAAAATATGACAACCCGAAGTATAATTTAACGTTTCAAACTATAATACGGTGCTTATATGTGTTGTACATGTATCACTCACCCAGCAGCGCGAGGCAGTCCTTGAGCACGGCGGCGAGCAGCGCGGGCAGGCGGGCCAGCGGCACCAGGCCGATGACGTGCCGCTGCTCGCGCCGCGCCAGGCGGCACAGCGCCGCCGCCAGGGTACCAGCTGCTTCGGCCTCACGCTCGTCCAAGGCCTCACTGCATTCCTCCATATCTATTTATTTATTTTATTTATTTATTTATTTAATTTTATGGAAAATCTACAGCTGAAATTTTTTATATAGGATACAAAGTTAGTCAACAAGAAGCCATTTATAGATTTTAAAAAGAACAAATATTGTAATTATTTCATACTATCCCCTGTGCCCCGCTTATATCTCCCGCGTTCCACCCGCTTATATCCCCCTTCCCGTAGGATTTTAGGGTTGAAAACTATCCTATATCCTTCCTCGGGTAATAAATACATAAATACATACTTCCCTCAAGACGCTAAAACCAGATAAAAGCCCGGGTCCTGATGGCATAGCAAACAATATGCTCAAAACATGCAAGGAACCTCTGGCAAATATTCTTACTGACCTATACAACAAGATACTGACACAAAAACAAATACCAAAACAATGGGTAAATTCAGAAATAACATTACTGTACAAAAAAGGAGATGCAAAACTAATCACAAACTATAGACCTTTTACCCCAATTAGCCTAATGTCTTGCCAATATAAAGTTTTTGCCACCACATTGCTACGTCGAATCACAAAGATTATTGATGAAAACCAACCCCAGGAACAGGCAGGATTTATTAAGAACTACTCAACAACAGACCACATCCACACCATAAAAATGGTAATAGAAAAATACAATGAATTCAATATACCGCTTTACATAGCATTTATTGACTACTTAAAGGCCCTCGACTCCATATCTCATGAATCCATTTGGAGTGCACTAAACGAACAAGGTATAAACATACAGTACATAGAAGTACTAAAAGCTATTTACAACAACAGCACGGCAAGAGTGAGTATGGAAACAAAAAGTTTTCCACATAAAGCGGGGAGTAAAACAGGGAGACCCCCTCTCACCTAAACTGTTCATAGCAGTACTGGAATCCATCTTCAGGAAACTAAACTGGCAAGATTGTAGAATAAATCTGAATGGAAAATATCTCTCTCACTTAAGATTCGCAGATGATATAATACTATTCTCTGAAGATCCCGAAAGATTAAAATACATGATTGAATCATTAAGCAAAGAAAGTGAAGAGGTTGGACTAGTCATAAACCGAGAAAAAACTAAAATTATGACAAACAGGGAAAGAACAAGAATAACTATTGGAGGAACATCACTTGAATATGTTGTAGATTATATATACCTTGGGCACCTAATATCCTTTGATAACTGCATGAACAAAGAAATTGACAGAAGAATCAAATCCACCTGGAATAAGTATTGGTCAATGAAAGAAGTTTTCAAAGGAATCTTACCAACAAGCTTAAAAACAAAAGCTATGAATATGTGTCTGACCCCTTGTCTAACTTATGCATGTCAAACTTGGACCTTCACAAAATCTACACTAGCCAAAATCAGAACCTGTCAAAGAGGAATAGAGAGAAGCTTTATGAACATTAAACTAAAAGACAAGATAAACAGCAAGGTGATACGGAAAAAAACTAAAGGCAAAGACATGGTCACACATGCACTTAAAATGAAGTGGAGGTGGGCAGGCCATTTACAGAGGCTGAAAGGAAACAGATGGTCGCAAACTGCGACCAACTGGATTCCTCTGTACAAGAAAAGGCCCAGGGGGAGACCTTACAAAAGATGGAGTGATGACATCAGGAAAGTTGCGGGCAATATATGGTCTAGATCAGCTAGAGACAGAGGACTCTGTTATAGTATGGAGGAGGCCTATGTCGCTTTAGGCGACCCCTTACAATACTAACAAATCAACTAACATAAATTTTAAGAAACAAAACTAATCCTACTAACAAAATGAAATAACTAAGTTTTAAAATAAGATATATTGTAAGAAAATAAGGCTAAATAAATAAATAAATAAATCCTTCCTCGGGTTTCAAACAATCTCTATACAAAATTTCGTACTAATCGGTTCAGTAGTCTCGGAGCCTATTTAATTAAAAAAATAGTATATATTGTTTTGCAGTATCTACCTCATGATCATGATTTTAACACACAATCGTTGGCCACCTTCAAGTAAGAATAAAAGTATAAACAATTATTTTCAATACTACCCACACAATAATTAAAAACCAAATATTTTTTTGTTATTAAATCAACAAATATAAAAGGTTTTATAATACCTATAATAGGTAAATAAATAAAAACTTACATGCATCATTGATAGACCGTCGCGGACCAATGGCAAGCCCCGTGGATTGTTCCAGAGTCTGGGATGCCTTCATCATTATGTTTATAGCACGTTTTTCCAGCCTGTAATACCGATAATTATATTTATTTCCTACACAACACACAATACAAGCAAAAATGATATTAATTAAATTAATTAAATTATTAATGGTATATACTATTTATAGACAATATTTAAAACCGAAGAAACACTTACACTTTCTGAATTTTACTTGTTCTTCTCGTAGTACTATCAGCTCGATGCAACATATTTTTAGCCCTCTGTAATGAAAAACGGAATATTTGAAGAGAACTTTCACCATAGTTCAATATTTTGACCAGGGAGTTCTTAAGCAAGTAAATGTTGCACTGTGTACAAAAAAAAAATAATACTTAAGAATAATATTATATATTAGAATAATTTTCAAAAGAGCAATTACTTGTTCGTCCTTTAGCACTATTTGCCCATTATTCTATAGAGATAGTAGGTGTATATATTGCCTTCCGAATCAATGGTAAATTAAAAATATAAACATGTATGTGATATTTCAAAAGAGCCTACAAAAATCTTATTTGAAGAAAAAACAATTTGAACAACATACCATGAGCGGAGATGCAGCCATAGACCTGGACCTCAGATAATCCTTGAAAGCGACCAAAGAATTCTTAGCAGCCGGTCCTCGTATCGCCAGCAGAGGTCCAGAAGGTGGTCGACCAGCTCGACTGAGCCAGTCAGCTGCAGCTCGCATGGTCTCCACTGCACCACCGGTAGTGGAGTTGCTGCCACTCACACTGATACTGTCTACGCTGGAATCTGAAAACAATTGACATGTTCATTCATTCAGGGTGTGGTTTTTCGAATATACTCTCTGGGTCAAATATACAATATGGAGAAATAAAATATAAAAATGAAAAATAATGCTAAAAGGCAGGATGATTTAACTAAAATAAAATAGATTTAGGGCAATGATTCTTTGGCTCCTTCACTTCAACTGTAAAATTACAAGCATAGGTATTTAAACATGTTGTGTTCGTTCAACTTATCATTACACTAAATATACTTTTCTTATATACAATACTGCTATAAATAAATTGGTAAATAATTATTATTTACCCAGCCAAAATCCATTGAAATTAAAAAGACATATAATATTTCACCAATATTAAAAAGAGTTAAAAATATTATATTTTGTTTTAAAGGAGAATATTAAAATATTCGCCTGCACTAGATATATTTACCTTCCTCCAAAGCAATCATATCCATGAGTGTTGTAGGAGACAGTGGTCTTGTGTTCCGGCTCAGCAGCTCTTCAAATGCTGCTTCTAGTTTTAGCACCCCAGCATTATAAAGCTGATTCTGTAAAACATCATTTATTATATTTATTTGATACACTATACAATTTTCAAATTAAACATTCATTTTTGTATAATCATTCTAAATTATATTCATACTAGCTGTTCCCATGCGATTTGATAAAAATCCTTTCTTAGTGGATGCCTTCATCATAGCATCTACCTGCATGCCTCCGCAATTGTGTTGATAGATCACTATGTCAGTCAGTCACCTTTGAGTTTTATATTATTTGATAACAAAAAAAAAGAGGAAAAATATACTTCTAAAAGAAATGTTATTACACTTACAATATTTTCTAGTTCAACACTCTGCGGATTGTTTTTATTGAAGTAGCTCTGTGCTTCAGCTAATTTATCTAAGGCCTGAAATAATGATAGTGGTTTTAAATTACATAAAAACAAAAATTACATGAATATATAACAAAAAATGGCTGAAAACATACTTAATAAATCATTCATCATAGACATATTAGTAACTTAAATATACCCACATCTAAATAAATATTAAGTGACTCTGTAGAAGCCGTGTGTGGTCCAGCTTGTATGAGATCAGCCAGTTCCCTAGACACCATGTAATAGTTGATGACATGGTCTAATGATTTGACTGTCCGCTCCATATCTGAAATAAACATAAACCTCTATGTTTGTAATTTAAGAAACATAATTTCTTCCTCTATAGCTTCATAATCCCGGAAAGTAAATTTTTTATGATCATTCTAGAGCAAATCTAATAAAGTGATGAGTTCTAATTACTAAACATTTTGCCTGTGTCTCTTGTCTTATCAGCCTCAGAAAATATTTTTGTAAGGGGTAAAACCTGAAAAATAACATAACCTCTGCCTCCTATTATCACATCAGCAAAAAAATTTTCAATAGCTTATAAAATCAAAGAACTGTTCTTCATTCCTCAGAGTTACCACCTTTTGAAATTGAATTTACTACCCTTTTGATTGTGCCACCAGAGGCATGGACACCAGCATGCTACTCCCTAGATCCTTCTTTGTGTGTGCTCTCAATTTTACAGCACTGTAGGAAAAAGCTTCTGACTTACTACTACAACCTAGGAATACCTAGGTAGCAATTCTACTACTCACTATGATGTATCTGCTGCAGCCTAGCCGTGTCTCCATACAGCGGCAGTACAGCAGTCTCTAACTGCTGCAGCCTCTGTTCACAAGCACCCAGCACATTGCACACGTCGTTGGCTATCGACGAACTCCGCTTAGCAGCCGCCTTCAACTCCTGGATGTTCGTCATCTCCTAAAAGTAACGCCCCTTTTATCATGAGTTTTTAAACTTTATTTTGGGACATAAAATTTACCACGTTGTTTATGTTACTCCTGTTGTATCATAGATAACTATTTCAAGTTGAAATGGATAAGAGAAACTTACTTTCTTCAACTTCATTTCTATTTCAAACTTTTTCTCTATTGCATACATTATGTAAACTATTGATATTATTAATATAAATACAGCACTTTTATAGCTAAAGCTTCTAATTTAGCACTAAATAGCGTGTCTTCTTTTATATAACAATGTTTAAAACATTTCTACTCGTTCGAATAGAAATAAATAAATAATAAAAATTTTACGATGTGTTTTTGAAGTACACAAAAACAGAAGGCAGAAGTCAGATATAAATGTCAATTTGACATGAACAAAAAAAACAAGTAGGAAAGAACACGTTATAGCTAATAATTTTCATTTTTAGCTATAACGTGTTCTTTCTAAATCTATTCTTTAATTAAATTAAAGAATAGATTTATAAAGTAACTTAGTTATTAAACAACAATAATAGTCCCTTCGCTATTAAGGTCTTCTTACCTATATGCGAATGTGATTTTAGAAAACATATCTATATTTATGAAGTCTTTTTTATTGAAATTGCTTTTTCATAATTCAATTAAAAAATTAAAAGAAGTGATATGAGTATAATATTATTTATTTATATAATATTTTTTATTCATAGCAAGTATCCGATCGCTTATATGGTGACGTGACGTGCTTTGTCGAAACGTGGCTGACGTTTTGAGTTTTGGCTTGTATTGTCATTTACATTTCACCAACGTTCCGCCACGAAATAGAAGATTTCTGCAATTCGATAGAAAAATTATTTATTTGTGGTTATTCTGCCCTTCTGTGTACATATCACATTTATCGGTAAGTGGATAAAAAATAATCACAATGATGGATTTAGGTCCTAGAAGCTTTATTTAATTATTATAAATCTTTATTTCAGAAAATGGATCAAATTGTAAAGTTTGTTGAGCCAGGCAGGCAATTCGCCAAGGATTCAATCAGATTAGTCAGAAGATGCACAAAACCCGACAGAAAAGGTTGGTACTATTAGATTCTTATTAGGGATCATTCCAGAAATATTTTATGGACTTAAATTGTACTGTATGTACTATGATATTGTTGCGCTGGCACTTGGCCACTCGCATCAGTTTATCTGGGAAATCATGAGAGAGATTTAGCACTGATCCTTAAAAACAACTACATTCAGGAATATAGTTTTTTTTGTAAAAAACATAATGTGTTGTTTGAGTGAGATTGAACTTTAAATATCTTAAGATCAGACACAAAAGGGGATGTTTTCGAATTTTTTTCTTAGTAAGTTATAGAAAGTGAAAACATTGTAAACATTTGCCAGCTGTCGTAATCTTACTGAATATAATTTACTTGTTTCAAGATTGTCAATAATAGTGAAGTTGAACCACTTTAAATATACATGTTTGGTCTATTACCAATCCTTATCGAATATAATTGAATAGTAGCATTTGTACAATTTATACTTAATCTGTTTTACTAATTATAAAAGTAAGAAGTCACAAGGAATTAAGAAAAGGTATGTTTCTGTCGGAAATACACTGTTAGCATGTAGTTTTGCAACTCATGTAATATTGTGTTTAAGTCAATTTTAATATCAGTGTTAAATTTTTCACTGCTTCTCTCCGTGACTTTGGTAATTGGATACATATGCTTATTAATATTATCCAAATTATGAATTACTAGCCATGCCCTGTGGTTTCACCCACATACCTTATGATCCTGCGGCAACTCCAGGATTAAAGATAGCCTATATGTATACCAAGTATCATCATCATTGGTTCAGTAGTATTTGTATGAAAGGGTTTCATTTTTAAAATAGTATTAGAATATGCCATGTTAAATAAAACAATTCAATAATTTTATCAAATAGTTACTTATCCTCATATACAAACTGCATAAAAAAAAATTCAAACTTTTTATATCTAGAAATTAAAGTCATTTAAATTATCATTCTTATAAAAAATATTATGGTCTCATTTGTGTTACATTTTATTCCAGAATTCCAAAAGATCGCCATCGCCACAGCTATCGGTTTCTGCATCATGGGCTTTATTGGTTTCTTCGTAAAGCTGATACACATTCCCATCAACAACATCATTGTCGGCTCATAGACTGTGTAGATCTAGCCTTAGTTGTAACTTAACTTTAAGCCCCCAGATGTGTCTAAGTTAATTCTCACTGTCATTTATTTCCTCCATACAAATATTATTAGAATAAATTATTTCATTTTTATAATGATTGTTTATTTTTTATATTTATTGATCTTGGCATTGATTTTGAAATAAAGTTAAAATTCATTTGAAAGTGGGAAAAGAATTTTTAGTGAAATAATTAGGTAATGGTTGCTTCTATCTACAATTTATTTGAATATTATTAACATAATTACTAAAGGCACATAGTAGGTACATTGTATTTCTTATCTTGTTATTTTCATACAATAACAAGATTTTGTGATTTAAGTTGCAAAAGCAAGAAAGACCAAAACAACAAATATATTTTTTTAAATTTATTCATAACCATGGATACAAGTCCTTCAGTTACACAACTAATTAAAATAAGACGAATTTCCAAAAAATTGCTAAAAAAATAAAAGAGTTGCCAGCACTCAAATTTATTTCAGTATATTGGTTAAATTAAAAAGGGAAATAAATAAAATATCAAATGAAAACAACAATTTTATTAACAAATTTAACCTATAGATACAAGCTAAAGTTTCTGCATGACGTGAATATAATACGCGGGCTCGGGGACTTTTGACAGTTCTTTAAAGTCTGCGTAAATATCATGTTTGGCGCGGTTTCCGAACGCTTCGTCCAACATCTGCGTGAACTTCTTCAGTTTGTGCGGATAGTAGCAAAGGCGGAATTCACTGTAATTTAAATGAAATAGTATTAAAATTACTATTTTGTATTTAATGTAAACACTGAATACTTTTAAACAACTAAAAAGCTATTTTTATTGTACTTAAATATTTAAATTTTTAGATGATGATGAACAATGATGTAAGAGTTGATATTCTTCAAGTTGCTTTATTTATTATTGCATAGTAGTACAAGTAGAAAGCTCTATTTTTTAAGATTGTCTTTAGACTACAGTTAAAAACATTTTCTATTATGTTTAACAAGGTCCAGCTATTAAAGTGTCTAGAGTCTAGACTGTTACTTTTTAGAAAGTTCAAAGAGCTATAGATCATTATATACCTATATAGCTATCTGTTTCTTTCGCGAGAACTTGCGAGTTATAACTTGACAGCCAAGTCGAATTGAATTATGAATGTTATCACTTACCATCAGGTGAAACTATGGTCAGACACTACTATAATGCGGTTTAAAAAAAAACCTGCACGATGTATTTTAGCGCAAATTTTTTCCCAACATAGTGTTTAATTTTAATCTAAATTATGTCTTACTCATGTACAACAGTTTTTCGTTATATCGACGGCAAAAAGCGAAAACGTTGTAGTCCACAAAAACGAAAATGTTCACCAGAGCTAAAAAACATTTGCACTTTTACAAAAAAAATCATAACTTGCCTATTTATTAACCTACACTTGTAAATTTTTCACACAAGGTTTATTATTATAAAGGGAATATTCTTATAACTCTGAAACTGTTTTAAAATAAATATTTACAAATATTTTGTTGACTACGACAATTTGAATATTTTTTACAGACGGTTAAAACGTCGTCATTTCAAGTCAATTTGTATGAAACTAGATAAAACACCTTTTTTTTGGGAAAGCGAACATGTGGTAATCAACATTACCCAGTCTAGCGCCGTCTAACAGTATGCTGTAGTCACATTTTATAATAAATCTCGTCTCATAGTCATGCTGCAAACGGAAATACTTGCTATTTTTGCTTGTATTTGACTTAATACGTAAATTTTAAAATGAAGTGTAGGTACAAATTAGAAAACCAAATAGATATTAAAAGTGTTTATTGCTGAAAATCACAAAACATAAATGGCGTAATTACGGGAGATATAAAATTGCAAGCAGCGAAAACGCTGTAGTCCGCATAGATGTCAAAATCACAGACGATGTAATAAACATCCCAGCGTTTTATACGGAAAATGATATGCTGTTATCAACATTGTTAACCAAAAGATGAGTTTTTTGTTAAGGGTGCAACCTTTTTCGGTTCCTGACATTTTAGGCAAACCAGAAATATTGAAAAAAAAAAATCTATATTCTCTATCGTAGAAATTTGAGACCCAGATCATTCGATGCAGTTTTTTTTTTAATCGGACCATGCAATAAACTTTTTTTTTAAACCTTGTGGACTACGACGTTTTCGCTTTCTGCCGTCGATATTAACATTTTCATTTTGATGAATACTATCATTTTTTATCTTTAATTATATTTTTATAAATACCTCTTTTGTGAAACGTCTCCACTCTCGTCGGGGCAGATGCAGTAGTCCAATGCAACCAGCTCAGGTTTCCCGCGCACCACCAGCACAGACGTTTTGATGTCTACGGGGTAGCTGCTCTGAAATTTAAATACACATATTTCATAAATAATTAATTTTTTATTGTCACAAAATTATATTATAATTATATTTTTTTTTCTATAAAATTTCTCATCAACCGTAAAAATTATACATTCTAAAATTATTTGAATTAATTACGTTCAAATTTAAAGGGGTGTTTAATCTATACTAATATTATAAAGCTAAAGAGTTTGTTTGTTTGAACGCGCTAATCTCTGGAAATACTGGTCCATTTAGCCAAGGAAGGCTATAGGCTATATATATCTTCCACATATTCCCACGGAAGTGAAGCCCTGGGGCGGAGCTAGTTAACGATAAATTTCTTTAAATAAGTTAATTTTATAAGTTCGTCAACATCTATACTACTATTAAAATACTTATACACTGAATTAATTATTTATATAATAAACCTATATGTACTAATTACTAAATATCTATAACTTACATTATAATAAATGGAATGCCCCGGCGTCGCGCCGCTATCAATCATCGCGTCATAGTTCCTATGGTCGATAAACAACAGTCCACCAGGTTTCAGCACCTTGGCGAAGTTCTCCAAGCACATCTTCTGGGTCCTCTGATCCTCGTATTCGTCCAAAAGATGGGCGAAGGAGTTTCCGAGGCAGATGACGGCGTCAAACTTGGCGCCTGGTAGAAATGAGTCGATGTCTTTGGGAAGGGTTTCCCAGGAAGCTTCTTCGATCACTGAAAGATTATACATTGTCACTTAAGGTGTTGTTCCAGTAATATAAATTCTGTTTAACAACTATCGTTTCTTTTTATTGAAACAAAAATAAGCTAGATAACAATGACTTACTAATAAATAATAATAATACCTAAATAAATATTAGGGACAATTAACACTACGCCATCATGTCACAAACTAAGCAAAGCTTGTGCTATGGAATATAGATAACAGATATACATACTTTTTTCTGCAAATACATACATACTATAGATAAATTTAAACCCAGACAGTAGAAAATGCAATGTTCATCACATAATAATTTTCTACTCGTGGGGATCGAACCCACACCCTCCGGCGCAATAGACCATTGCCAGATCCACTGCGCCACCGGGTCGTGAAATTGGCAAATTAGGGAAGTAGGTCGTATAAAAAATGGGTTTGTAATGTAATAAAAATTATGATTACAAGTTTGGATTTTTATAGTTTCAATTCTTACTAGTCTCGCCCCGTGTTCGAACGGGCTAAATGCGTAATCTCGCAGATAGACTAATTATTGCCAGGCTCTTTAACTCATGGCTAGAAATTGTAACCTATTTTTTTTATATATTTTTTTGTAAATTTGTTACAGTATGTTAGTACTTATGGATCCTGTGTCTGAAATAAACCAATATTATTATAAACCTTATATCAGGTGCCTTGGCTATCTATCTTCTGAAACATACCCCATTCATCGTATCTGGGATCCTTCCTCTTCTCCCAGCGGGCCTTGAGCGCGTGCTTCAGCATCTTGTCGGACGCGTCCACGGACACCACCTTGAAACCTTCGTCCACCAGCATCATGGAGTCTATGCTGGAAACGAAATACGGGTCATGACTCATTTTCGTACGATGTCTGAAGTTGATTTGAATGAAATGTATAATCATTTTCATAAATGTAAAAAGTCTGAAGTTGATTTGAATGGAATATCTAAAATTCTAAAAGATAGAGACAATGGTAGTATGAATTTTCTTTAAAAATACAATAATACGTAATAGAAACTGAAATTAGAATACGTACATATTGTTCTAATTAGATCAATGTATATTGTGCTCCAAATAAAAAATTCTATTAAAAAATAATACCCAGTTATAATCGTAATAGGTAGGTAAACAAAACATTGTGAATAGGGAAAATTTATAAAAATAAAATAAATTTTGTAGGTAATAATTTAAAGCGTTAAAATGAAAAATCAAGAGAAAAGTGAACAAAAAGAAAGATAAGTGGTTATAAGAGCATTATTGCCAATATAAGGAAGCAGTAATAGTGACGTTTACGTAAACTACCTACTTTTGGGGGGGGGGGGTTTAACATTTATTTTATTTGGAAAGCCAAGCACTGATTTTAAAATTTTAATGATTTCTGTTTTTTAGAACCACTCTACTAAGATCTATACATCTATCTACGAACATAAAATAGAATTAGTTCTTAAATCATAATAAATGTAGATTTATTTTAAATGTCTCTCGAAATAAACTCAAGTTCTGAGGCAATAAACAAAGTCATTTTACTACTAGCAACAGCTCTACACTCTTGCTATTACATAAATAAAAATATTTTGCACATGAAATGCACTTAGCTACAATATAATGTATAATCATGTAAATTGAGCTTTTTCTGATAAGATCTTGTTTGTTGTTGAGTAATTAATCGTACTTATTTCATATTTTCATACATGTTTAGTTTTATGAGATCACAATGTAAACAGATCATTTACATATTGAAAGTGAGAATGAATCAGTGAAATCCTGTAATACATGACGGTAGTTGTGAAATTGTACCGTCCGCGCCTGCGTCCGTGATTAAATGACCATTATTTTTGTAAAAAATAACGTATTTAATTTAACACAAAATAACCTTTCTCAAATGTGTTTTCTATTGTGCCTGTGCATAATATTTAAAATAAAACTCACCCGGTACCACAAGCAGCATCCAACACCTTCTTGCAGCCATGTTTCCTCAGAATGCCCGTAAGGAAGTCCTTATAATTCTGTGTCCTCTGGTTGCTGTCGCCGATGTACTTCTTCCAGATCCTCGCTGCAATACCGTCTGCGTACTGGTCCTTGACACCTTCGGAGGGGATGCCCTGGGACCGTGAATGGAACACTTTGTCTGCTGCCATTGTTTCTGAAATATTGAACTTCTTAGTTTAATCTCTATTATTATGTTTCTCCATTTAAAATTTTTGGGTCATACCCGAAAGAAAAGTGCCCGGTCCTTTGAAAGGTTTATAATATATAATAAATAACTAATAAGTTTACATTAATTGTACATGGTATTATAAATGCATAATCAAGTCGATAAAGTGGTTACAATATCGCAACTCGGGCATAGCAGATGTATCTGCTTCCTCTCAATTTCTTCCTATC
>LQNK01003313.1:0-14992 GCA_001586405.1 Phoebis sennae
AATAGATAGGGCACCGACTTTGTATAGATTTCAACAAAAATGAAATAAAAGTTATTTTCTAGTTTTTAGAGCGAGGAAGTCGGTTCTATTTTTTGGCAAAAATGTTTATTTTATCCTTTTTAGTGTTCTGTGAAGGGTAATGACATCATCTAATCACAATTCAGTTGATATACATCATTAAACCTTAACCGCAGAGCTTATTCCGTTGATTGTCGAGGAGTTCCCTGGAATATCTTCCACATGGATGATCAGATTTTTTTTGTAAGTCGGTTAAAAATAACAATAGGTAACACATAAATTTACTTACTTACTTAGATGCTATTTACGGTTCTCGCTGCGATGAACATACAACCAATGGTTAAGAATGGGACTGTTCATGAATTGTAGTAATATTCTGATAAAAACAAATAAATAAATATATTGTATCCATTGTTTTTTTATATTGTATTTATTATATAATTATATGTTCAACATTTATGGTGAAACTTGCTCCCACGCGCAGGGGATCCCAGTGTGAGGGAGCAAGTAATCCTATATAATTATATGTTTATATGTATATATTATCATATGTTTATTATAATAAATTATTCTTTAAAAAATGTACGCAATCTAGTATCTACAGAGATTCGAGTCAGGCCAAATGTATTTTCTGAGTCCTGACAGAGGATACATTTTGTACTCCAACTGATATCTGTGAAAAACTTCTAGAAGATGGGTTGAGTAGATTAAAAAACGAACTTACGTATTCATAATATTATAAAAGAAATAGAATTTTTTTATTTTAATTAGACAACATACACCAGCCAGGTCTGTTCCATGTCGTGGTTTAATAGACATCATACAAGTTTTCAGCCTGCCTCAAATACCTCCCCAAAAAATACTAGCTATCGGTATATAGCCTGATCTCTCTCCGGTCGTGTCGGTCTGCCGTCCCATCGGGTTATGGGAGTAAAAGGAAAAGAGAGTGCATCTGTGTTCGCGTGTACACTTGTTCACTATAATATCTCCTGCGCTGGCTAGTCTCTGTTGAGATTGGCCACCATGGCCGAAATCGGTCTGGGGAGCTATTATGATCGGAATATTAACGCGTGCATAACATGTTACCTTACCCGTCACTTCACTATGTGTGTGAGTGTGTCGTGGTGCAGACATGGACAGAGTTACGTTCAGAGTTAACGGCCGAGAGTGTACCGGTATGTTTTCCTTTTCTTTAACTATAAACAATTTCATACAAATTAATAAAGGACAAATTGAACAAAATATAATTTATGCATCTTGTAAGACAGTATTTATTATCTTTGCTTAATGTCACTTAGGTTGTAACTTTATAGTTTGTTATTATGAAGTAATGAAATTAAATTATATTGAATATTCTAACATTATATATAGTGCAGTTTATAAGCCAAAAATACACATTTAACGGTTGGGTTTACCTCTCCCAATTTCCCATCATTAATCCCCTTCTAATCCCCTCCCTTTCCTTCAAGCCGGCAAGACATTTACGATAATTTGGTGATATGTAACCTGCTTAAGGATATGAGATTTTTATCCCATGAAACGGAAAAATATACGTGAGTGAAAATGTAGAAGTAATAATATATAAAAATATCATAATTAATTATCATAATTGCACGAGTATCCAAATAAGTCTAATTAAGTTCAATGTACCTACTATATAATTATTGTTACGCTTAGGTTAATAACGTCATGTATTATAATTTATAATGTACCAATTTTATTTCCCTCAAAGTTTACACTATAATTTCATATCATTATCGCGATGTGATAAAGCTCAAAATGAAGAAAAATAATAATAATAATTTCATATGGTATATTGTCTTCGTATAAAAGCTTTTTAGTTATGAGATAATAAGATATCATCAGCGATTCTGAAATTATCACGATAGTAGTCTTTATTTCCCAATTATTATTATTTATTCCCATATCCTACGTTCTTGTTTATGGCCCGTATTCAGAGTTGTCACTCAGATCAACATTCACCCAAGATTCGATTTGATTGCCAATCGGCACTTAAGACGATACCTTATTCCGAAATGAAACTTGAGTTTTGTTCCGCAGAAACTTGTCTTGAGTAAGGATATGATCAATGATCATGGAAACGATGATCGAAACATACTTTTGTCTTTAATGTTTCACGTCACTTTATTACACGACACACCATCAAATATTTTAGTAAAATTTCTGTTTTTTTTAATAGCTATTAATATCTTTATTTTAAACTATAATAATTAAGGAACAATTAAATAGTAAAATGTCAATCATTACTCAAGACACCTATTCACCACATTTACGCAATCAACGATCAAATCTATACTCAGTGACAGATCTCGACTTAAATGACGTTTTAGAATAAATAGCTGAGGGTAGATTTGGTGATCTTCGATCGTTGGAGGAACGATTGTCAGATCGAGTATTAATTAACGTTCTAGAATCAAATCTTGACTCAAATCTCGACTTAAAACTTGAATCATTGCTCAAGATACAACTCTGAATACGGGCCTACGAGTTACGACCACCTGATTGTGGATTGGATTGGATGCACGCAGTAGATGTGGCAACAGTCTTTTGTGCTGGGGGTGTGGGTTCGATGTCCATTATTATGTATTGAACATTGTAATTTTCTACTCTCTGGGTGTTAATATATAATAATAATAATAATAAATTTGTTTATTTAAGGTAAGAACCCATTGAAAATATATCTATATTATGAATGTATTTACAAAAAAAGTATGTCTATCAGTTATCTAGTATCCATAGTACAAGCTTTGGTTAGTTTGGTACTAGGTAGCGTTGTGTTAAATGTCCGAGAATATTTATTTACTAGCTTTCCGCCCGCGGCTTCGCCCGCGTGGACTACAAATTTCTGTGCTTTGTGGATTTTCAAAGTAGAGGTGGTATGACAATTTTTAAGATTTAGAAACATACGTTTGTAAAAATATATCTCGTAAAAGGTCTCGAAGTATATCCTACATTAAATATAACAAAAGTGTCACTGTTCAGTTTTATATAATTCTAATAATTCTATTTTTTTTTTGCAAAATATTGACATTTTGGAAATCTGTCGTGTATTCTCAGAATAACAGAGTTAATGTTTTCATGGATTTAACACATATTTGCTTATGGACGCAAATAATATCTTCTGCATGTTGGTTAGTCTTTGTTGTGATTAGCCGCCATGATCGTAAACTACTTTCGAGATCAAGAGAAAGCTACATTTACCAATAAAAAGTGCTTTAAATAACACTTAAAATATTAAATTTAATATAGCTACGCGCATTGATGATATGTTTTGATGGATAACTTTGAACCCTCATATCTTTTTTATTTGTTAACCGATTTGAATGAAATAAACACTAAAACCTCCGGGAGGCTAGCCGTAATACATAATCCAAAACCGTATTTAAATCGGTTAAGCCGTTTCGAAGTTCACTGCGTACAAACACCCGACAAACAGACAAACAGACAAACAGACAAACCGACAAACAGACAAACAGACAAACAGACAAAAATTCTAAAAATCATTGTTTTGAGTTTAGAATCATAAATGAAACACGAAACACTATTTTTTTCTTGAAAATATTAAATGTACAGACACGGCTAGTCTACGATTTTATTATATGTATAGAAGATAATATCTTATCAGTAATTCTCATAATTTCAATAAACCGATTATATAACAACGATGACCAATAATTGTTATCAGAGTGATAAGTATGATTCACAAATACTTTATACATTGTATTCAAAATAGCAGCTATATTATCTTATTTTGTTTCATTTAAACAATTTGCATACCATCATCCATGGCGAGACATGTAATACTCTGTAGTAATGTTACCATCCACTTCAAATTGATTCTGGCAAATAAAGATTTAATTCAAATTCAAATTGTTTTATTTGCATAAAAACATGGTAGGTATAATTGTGCACAATGGTGTTATAAAGACATTTGAATCACATGTTTTGTCATCACTGGGATAACATGCAAAAAGAATAGGAGATACAATTTATTGTTAAATTATTAGATTGAATTATAGTTAAACCAAATTGAATTATCACAATTTCATTAAAAATAATAGGAATAATTATAATTATTAAATTATAAGATTCAGTTACATTAAACAGAATTCAATTAATACAATGTCAAATAATAGCATTATTAATAAGTAAAATTTACAGTCAAATATTATTATTTATGTTGCGTTAAAAAATTCATTTATGTCATAAAAACAATTGGTAACATTTATTTATTTACGTATGAACACATTACCTTTATGCTCGAAACATACAGAGAGCAGGTCAGGTCGAGACGGGAGCATGGCGAGTCTTTTTTTATGTGAAAGCAGGGAAACGGAGCATGCGGTTTACCTGATGTTAAGTGACTGACCGCAGCCCAAGAACATCTGTAACATGAAGTGTCGCAGATGCTACGCCGGCTTGAAGGAAGGGTATAAGGAGAGGATTAATGATGGGAACTTGAGAGAGGGGTAGAATAGGATGGAAGATGAATGGGATGGGAATACAGGCCTCCGCACACCCGTACGAAACACAATGCAACACTGCTTCATACCGATCTTCTGCTGGGGGTGGTAATTTCTCCGGTGCGAGCTAGGGTCCAATAAAGTATTTGTATTCATAGGAAAGACTTCACATCGGAAGCTTGTGCGGTTCGGGCTTTTTATGTTTTATTATTTTTAAGAAAAATTTATCATTGTTGGGTATATTTTTGTTTTAGTCTAGTTTTTGTAGAGGATAAAAGCAAGCGATCCACCTGATGGTACGAGATCCACGGCGCCCATAAGTACCCATAACACCATGAGCCTCATGGGTGTCTTACCGGCGTCATAAAAAGTACGCCCTTTTCTTCAGAGCTCCTATATAATACTTGGGAACACCGCTGCCGGAAGCTGATTCTAAATCCTCTAACAGTCAGAAGAATTCTAAAAAGATTTTGAGGTGGTGAGGCTAATGAAATTCAATTCATTTTTAAAATTCGAGATATCTTTCGAAGTTACATTTGCTGAAATGGTTTTAATGAAAAAAAAATTGAAAACCCGCGTTGTTGTAGAATTTAATCCGCTAAGAATCGACTCCGTTTCTTTAGAATAAAACGAAAGCTTTCTAGATTTCTACATGATAAATTATAAAAGCAATGGATAGTATTCCTGATTGCTGAATTAAAAAAAAACTTAACAAAGAACATAAATACAATTCTATTTCTTCATTCGAATAAACGATCTTAAAAATAAATCTTAGAGTTATAAGATTTTATGTATTATTGGTAACTAGCTAGCTTTTGAAAAACACAGTTGTGGATCCTATAATTATAAAACTTTTAATTAGGTATAAAATATGATTAATATTAATATCTTAAAGACGAATATGATCTAATTTCAAATTAATATTTGTATAAATTTGCAAATCATTCTTACAACTCAAAAGATAAAATTCGATATAATTAATTTAAAATTACACAAATACATTTTTACCAGCGATAAAACTTTAAACTTTACATTGCAAATGCAGAAGTACTAAACAAAATAAAAAACGTACAAAAGGTATTCAGCAGATGCAACCCCAATGAATACCATCCCCGTACAGTCTACCTGAAGCACCCTTGCGAAACGGCAGATAAAGCGTTTTTATGATCTTTTATGAACACCGGGACAATTCTCGTGGACGGTGAAATCAATTCTTGATAGCTTAAATTATTATTGCTACAATTATATTATGAACAGATAGAAGATTTTTTAACTTTATTTTTAAATATATATTGTGAAAAACATAAAATTCACTTGCTTCTCACATCACAAATAAATTAAAAGAAGAATTAAGTTATTCTACCAAGAAATAAAAAGTTCAAACACAATTTCAACCATAAGCCTAGCCTTAAACTATTTTGAATAGTTACAAAAAATCATATACTACGAATCCGCCCTTTGCATTGTATATTCTTAATTTTATGTCCCTGTGTAATTCTATATGTGTTGATGTAATACTTACTACTGTTACTGTTTTTTTACTGTTTATTTATTTATTATTAGCCACACCAACAGTACAACACATACACTAAAAAGTAACAAAAATACAATTAGGTATTGCAATCATATGTGCGTCCAATTATAGGTATGTTCAAATTGCGCCATATTAAATTGCAATTAAAATACAGTTAATGGAATAAGGAAGTTATATAAAACATCCTGTAAATTAACTTTATGCTTAATATTCATCTAAATGTACAATTTTTATATACTAGTGACAAAGGCATTAACATTTTGATGATTTTATAATCCATAGTATTAACCCAGGAAAATTAGGCTTTCACCTCGAAATCAAAATTAGTCCGCTATAAACTTTAAAAACCATATAATATATGACACCCTAAGACTTGTGGCAAAACCTTTTTATGCCCAGTTCCTATAAAAATAAAAGGAGTCGTTTTACTTATGGACAGTACAATATCCTTCTAAGCGTAGGTCTAAAGCGTATAATAAGTGTAGCTTTAACATAACTACCAAGTTTTGGTTCCGATTGGTTCATTATAACCGTTCGTTTTAAAAAATGATTCGTATCTGTTATACTATAACGTGCCATCGTTTATAGAACCGATGGGCCGCGCCTTATAGTAGGGTGTCCATGAATAAAAAAATTCCAAGGTCAAAGGTCATAAAGATAATTTTATTGTAAACTAGCTGCCCACCCTCACTTCGCTTCGGTTAATCAAGTCTTAGAAAGAACGCTAGATCGCGCCGTATAAATGTTTCGCTGCTTATTACTTACGACTATATCTTAAAACGTATGCACCATATTGATAAAGTGTAGTGGGCAATTTTAGTTTATTATATGCTAAGCTAATAAACATATTTATTTGGATAAGGATCATCAATGAACTAAAGAAAATGACACGGAAAGCTCGCAGTTGCCAAGATTTTTTGCGATCTATTCAACATATATTGGCGTATTTCTGCTAATTTACATAGAAGCACAATAAGTTATATACTAAAACCCTCCTCAAGAAATATTATTTATATTGTCGAAAGCCTTATAAAAATCCATTCAGTAGTTTTCGAGTTTATCGCGTTCATCCAGACACGAGGACACGGCTGGGGACTTATTTTTATAAAATGTATAGATATTTCGTTTCCTATGTGTTTCATGCTATTTGTTGAAATATTTTTGCGCGCAGTGTAACATTATTAATTAGAGTATTATTCAAGTTTAATTTCAGTTGTCACGCCGTTCAGTCTTGTAATGGGTACCAATCTTAATATTGACGGTGGCTTACGTTGCTTAACTTGATGATCCACCCATCACTTAATCAAAACTAGTGATTAAACACTACCTTACCTTTATTGTTTCAGCGTCGTATTGATTAAATTTGTGTATGTTATCGCATTTCGTGGAATCCACAAGTATTTGCAGTTATTTATGGGCGGTGTGAGTCACCATCAAGTGACTTATCACTTAATGGTGACGTCTTATTTTCTGCTGAGATAAATTAACTACATAGGGAATATTCCTGGACAACTATATAAATGATAGACATACTTAAACATACCTTTTTTGTAAATACATACATACTATAGATAAAATAACACCCAGACAGTAGAAAATTACAACGTTCATCACATAACTTTCTACTCGTGGGGATCGAACCCACACCTCCTGCGCCACTCGAGTCTGTAAGATATTTAAAATTTAGTAAACAAAAAGCATGTACATGTCAAGGAAGAAAGATTTTATTGCTTTATGAAGTTAAAAGAGCTTGGCCCAATGCTCGGCTCCCACTCTTTTATTGCTGAAGATGTTATGCAGCAGAATTACTCTCTGTCGCCGCCTCTTACGATAGCGAAGGGTAAAAATGGGGTGGTGGCACATGTATTCTAACACTTTGCCACACGTGTAAAAGAATATTGCAATATGTATGTTAAAAAAACATTTTATAAGGCTTTACATGCAGTTGTCGTATATTATTTATTTATATATTTACATTACATAAAATAAATTTTACAGGACGCTTTATTTTATGTAAATTGCATCAATAACTTATGTTAGCATTAAATAGATAATAAATAATAATGAATATTGAATGATGTTACATTTTCTTTCTTCGTGTTAAGCCCGACACCTACGAACTATTGTATAAATATTGATTAACTGTCTCGTTAGTCTTGTGATTGCATCGTTGACTACAGATCAAGAGGTCTTGGTTTCGATTCCCGGGTGGGGCCAATAAAAAATCTCGATAAATAACAGAGAAAAAAATTCGGTTAGTAATATTTTTTTTTATTTCATCAAATCAAAATATTTCATCCTTGCTACCCTATTTAGCTACCATTTACCAACATTACTGTAAGGGAAAAAGTTCGACGTGTAGATAAAAGGAAGCAACTCACGAAAAAGCAGCTTGTTAGTAATAAGTAATAAATGATGAACAGTGTACCAGGGATCTTGTAATGTAATGTAAAATTTTATAAATGACGTTCTGTCCAAGTAACATTTTACTCAGTACGACGAAATAATAATAAAAAAAAATCTCAAAATTGAATTTGATTTTCTTCGGATTGGTCAACCTCTCAACCGTAAAGTTACCACCACTCGCAGAAAATCAACGTGAAGCAGTATTGCATTGTGTTTCGTACAGTGAAAGGAGCCTATATTCTCATCGTAATCCTCTCCCATCCTGTTCTACTTTTCTCCCAATTTCTCATGTTGAATCCTCTCCCTATTCCCTGATCTCTCTCCGGTGGTGTCGGTCTGCCGTCCCATCTAATTAAGAGAGTGCACCTGTGTTTGTGCAACTACTTGAGCACTATAATATCTCCTGCGCACCTAGCTGATCTCTGTTGAGATTGGCCACCATGACCGCTAACGGGGAGGCATTATTAACGTCAGGTGAATCGCAAGCTCCACTACCTGTCATAGTATAAAGTAAATATTAGAATTTATTTTATAATTAAAATTGTCGTATTACGCAAGCGCTTGTAACCGAGCACGGCTTGTAATTAAAAGTTAATTTGTAATTTGGCCTTCCTTATTACCTCATTGAGAATGTATTACAAACGACATTAGACATTAAAGACATTCCTTATACATTATATTATGTTTAAGATTTAAAGATAAACTTATACTCATAAGTTTTTATAAAAAATTAATACAATAATTGTAAGAGGAACTTTTTGTAGTTTCGGAGCCTATCAAATTCAAAGAAACAAACAAACAATCAAATATTTCCTCTTTTTAGTATTAGTGTACATTTTTATATTTAAAAAAAAGAGAAGAAAATGGAATAAATAATTGCCTTTGTTTGGTTTTTAAGTTTAAAAGTTTTGGAGACGATTAAGGAGAGTATACGACCTTGTAAGGAATATTCAAGTGCTTCAATAAATAACCCACTTTAGTATTATTGTATTATATTTTAACTTTTTGGCAAGATCAATAAATTATTTGTATGAAACCATTTTTATTTCCAATTCAAAAACTTAATATCAAGAAAAGTTTTTTGGGTAGCTGAAAAATCATTGAACGCTTACAGAAAAAAAATCCTATGAAGAACCTAAAAATACTCATAAAAACAGTATGTCTAACAAGTATATTTATAAATAATATGAAAAAGAATACAAATATGAAAATGAAACTACCAGCCTGGATTGAGCTTTGCTTAAGCGTGAATTTCCCAACAGGAAATTTTCCAATTTCCGTAAATTGTCCAATCAAAGCACTTCATTGGATACTAGCTGAGACTCGCAGCTTTACTCCTATAGTATATTTTAAATATAGCCTATATTACTCGTGGATAGTGTAGCTTTCGAATGGTGAAAAAAATCTTGAAATCGGTCCAGTAGTTTTTGAGCTATTTAAGATTTTTAAAAGAAACTAAAATATTTCTGAAAGAGTAACTAACTATCGAATTTCTTCCTAGTATTTTCTCGGCGTAGCTTCTATTTAAAAAATTCTAAATTTGACCTTTCATGAGTACTTTGTATAAAGTTTATGCGCATAACAATAATAATTATTCTATTTTATTGTAAAAGCAATGGTTTTTTCTTTACTTTTATATTCATGTTTGTTTTAAATATAAGGTTATAATATATCTTTTTAATTAATAATCTTAATTTAGGTTTTATAATATGTGTAAGCCGTGGTCACTTATAAATGGATGTGCATACGCCAGGTTTGATTGTGCTGTACCATAGGCGTAAGTTTGTTATGTAACAGTCCTTTTGTGATTCTTAATAAATAAATAAAAAGGTATGACTTTAATTAATGTAATAAAATGGATAATGACGAGCTATATGGGACCAAGCTATTAATTTTTAACTAAAAATAGAAATAGGATAGAATAGAAACAGAAAATGATTTATTGGGACATACAACTCCACAAAATAAGTTGGATCATGTCGATTGTTTAAATTAAAGTTTTAAAAACGTAGAGGCTTCTATAAACAAAAAAATATCCTTTAGACAGTTAAATGTCCGTGCGTCTTATTTGCGTTTTCAATTCTGTAAAATTATCAAAATCAAAGAGAATAGTAATTAAACATTGTATAATATTACGCCACCCAAGAGTTGATTGAGTAATAACTATATTGATACATTTTATTTTTATTATAAATAAAGCGTCTCACATCTGTAAGACATGCCATCACTGAAAATCAGCGTGGCAAGTTTTTTAAAAACTTCTCCACTTTGCTAAGTGCATGTCCTTTTTAATTTAGATCGTATTATAATAGGTACAGTAACATTTTTTTAAATATTTTTAAGATTTTTTCCTGTATTAGAGGTCAATTAGGAAAAGGACGGACTAGAACTCTCTCTCCCGCATGCCATCCTAGGGAGCAAGGAGCGTCTGAAAATCAGCACTGTTTGAGACGCCGTTCTCGGATGGCACTAGCTGAGACGACTCCTTTTTGTCCCTCAAAAAACCTTTTCGTTTTAAGTTATGACTGTTTTATTTTGTTTGTGCTATTTGATGGACAGTAAAATTTTATTTTATTTATTTATTTATTTAAGTAATATTAAGTCATTTTAGCCATGAAATGTACCTAACATTTCATGGCTAAAATGACATAAATAAAGATTTTTCTTTCTATATATTTTACCTTCAATAATAATGATTGTGAATGTACGTACATGGACGTACATGTAACTCTATGGTTTCGTCTGTTTCACTCATCGATTTTGTGTACGTGGAAAGTACAGTTACGAATTTATGAATTTCCCGCTGTTATTTGCTCTTCTACTGATAAATATTGGTTTTAGTATTCGTATAAGGGGTGATTAAGGCCCGGTTCCTATAAACAACAGCATATAACAGATACGAATCGTTTTCATTAACGAGCGGTTATAATCAACTAATTGGAACCAAGTTTCGGTATAATGATAATGCCACGTTTATTATAGATACGCTTTAGACTTACGCTTAGTATATTGTACCTACTGTCCGTAAGTAAAACGACACGTTTTATTTTTATAGGATTTGGGCATCAGTTTATGTGAACCGTAGTTTTAAGTCATTTAAGTACATATACTTACATGTGACTTGAAAACCCTTACTATTCTTAATAATATTATAAATACGAAAGTAACTCTGTGTATGTATGTCTCATCTTCACGCCTAAACCACTAAATCAATTAGGATGAAATTTTGTACAAAAATAGTTTGAGACAAGAACGGACATAGTTTTATCCCGAAAATCCCACGGGATCCCAATCAACGGGATTTATACTAACCGATACCCTTTTCACATTTTTTATGGAAGTATGGATATATAAAACGGTTCGATGACGATGTACACGTCGTGAAAAACCCCATATAGAAATACAGAAAAAAAATCTTCGTTCTTCCAAAAGAAAAAGCCAAAACGTATAAAACAGTAAGTCATGGCGATCGATACAATAACAAGATTGCGCCGTGGGGCTTCGGAAGGCCAAAGCGATATTTACTTATTTATATTTATCGACTAGATGGGTGGTGGTGAAGCTTAACTTCATAGTCCGCGATTTAATTGTTTTGTACAAAGTGTCCATTTAATATATTTACTTATTTATATCTATTTATCTACTAGATGGGTGGTGGTGAAGCTTAACTTCATAGTCTGCGATTTAATTGTTTTGTACAAAGTGTCCATTTAATATCTTTACTTATTTATATTTATCTACTAGATGGGTGGTGGTGAAGCTTAACTTCATAGTCTACGATTTAATTGTTTTGTACTGTGTCCTAAGAAATTCCTTAATGATAAAAATAGAGTCCTGTAGTTGTGTTTAAGCTATATTAGAATAGTATTATATTATCTGTGCTTTAGGGCTCTGTGTGTTTTCTTTAAATATTTACTTACTACAAAAACTTATTAAGACATTGATTTAACACCTGTTTAGCAAAACATTGTTTAATAATTTAAAGACATGTCTAACAATGGTCTAAGCCTGTCGTGTTTTTACAGAATGGCTTTTGAAATACAAAAATACTTAAATAGATTAATGGAGTTCTTATAATTAAAATAGGACTTTAAATTTGAAATAATTCCTGTAATACTGGAGTATTCAATCTACACTAATATTAGCTCTTTCACCATTCGAAAGGTACATTATCGACGAGTAACGTTGGTTATATTTTGTAGGCAATATGTATAACATTTTGCTTTGAAGCCACGGGGATCAGCTATTTATTGTATTAAAAAGAAATTAAACTAAATGAATTTCGTATATATAAATAAGTTTTACTCTATTTGTTTTTAAGCTATGAAATATGTATGTATATATTCCCAATGTATCACTTTTTACCTTTATTTAAATTATACTAGCCGCACCCCGCGGTTTCACCCGCGTAACTTCTGATCCCGTGGCAACGCATTTAAAGTAGCCTATATGTTATTCTGAACCCTTACCTACATGGTATACAGTTATCATAATGGGTTCAGTAATTTTTGCGTGAAAAAGTAACAAACATACATACAAACTTTCGCATTTATAATATTAGTAGTATGGAACTGAAACTGAAACAACTTAAGCTGGACAAGCGCGATGGGTTATTCTTCCAAGCGCCTTTCCTTAAACCAATCATTAATTATGAAGCAAGGATTGGAAGACGAAAAGGGAGGCCTTTGCCCAGCAGTGAGACATTACAAGCTCAAAATAAAAATAAATAAAATTACGAACTAGGCTATTTTATGGCTAATGTTTGCTATAAGACAAAACAATTATATACCGCAATCTAAATCAATCTAAAAATGCCTGATTCTCACAGACCACGTCACGCCGACCAATGGTATCCAATGAGGTGGCCTTATCGCTAATGAGCGATCTCTACCAGGCAACTCGTGGTTCGAGAAAGACAAAAATATCATATAGTAAGTGCACAACACAGAGACAGAAGAGATATATTTATAAGAGATACTAATAATATTAATATAAATACATAAAATAAAAAGATAACAGGACAAATTGCAGTCGATACGGTCAGAGCGAAAGGTGGTGTTTTTGAAGAATGGTTTTGAACTCGTTTAAATATTTCGCTCCTTTATGCCCGGTTCCTATAAACGATGGACCGTCATAACACAAACGAATGGTTTTCATAACGGGCTGTTCTAATCAACCAATCAGAACCAAGTTTTGGTAGTCATGTTAACGTCATGTTCATTATAGAAACGCTTTAGACTTACGCCTAGTAGGATATTGTACTGTTCGTAAGTAAAACGACTCGTTTTATTTTTATAGGAACTGGGCATTAATCGTGTATGGCAAGCTATTCCACAGTTTTATGGCACGAGCAGTAAAGGAAGAGTCATACAAATTGGTCTTGTGAGCAGGCATTTAAAGTTAGTATTTCAGGGAATATTCATTACGGCCTACTCTGGCGGCCCTGAACTAGCCTGCCGTCTGAAGGACTGTGGGACAGGGGTCCCACATAAAATAAAAACATATCCCACTTAAGCAGGGGCTTAAGGACGGGTTATGTGGCAGCACTAAGCTTTTGAAGCGCCTCGCTTCCTCAAACCGCGTGCCGCGTTACGTGTTCAACTACGCGCTTGCAAACGACTCGAATCATACAGGGAGCAACGAACTTAGGCTAGCCTAACACTATTCCGTTAAGTCATTTTCGTTTCCAAAATATTTATTTCACACTAGTGATAAAAAAGGCTAAGAGGCTAATAATATTTTATATTCATTAAAAGATTTCTTAACTTTCAGCTAATGAATAATGTTTTATTTGCTGTTTTTCTAAAAAAAATATTTATCTTCTATATACCTAATTAGGAAATTTTATTATGAAGTAATATTCGTGCCGATTGGTGAGGACGCTTACTATAAAAGTTATTTCCAATTTTATTATTAAACTAAAGATGCAACTAAAGAAGCAAGAAGAAACATATTTATATTCAATAGTAATATGAGTATCATTACATTTTTGGATAGTGAATACGAAAAAAGAAAAAGATGGCGGCTCATGTTTTTAAAGTCTATAATAACATAGGCATCGTTTTTTAGGTTCTTATTAGTATTTATTATGTAATGGAACATATAACTACTGAGTTATATGGCCGCCGACGTTTTTATATTCTTAAGTTATATGGGTATCGTTTCCTAGGTTATTTCGGGTGTTCACTATGAAAATGTTATCAATTTTAAAATAAAAGATGGTGGCCAGCATTTTTTTATTCTATAGTAATAAAGGTGTCGTTTTCTAAGTTATTTGGGCTTATTAAGAAAACGATATCAATTTTCTAATAATTAATGGCCGCCGACATTTTTATAATCTAATGTAATATGGATATCAATTTCTAGGTTCTTGGCGGTGCTAATTATGAAAGTGGCATCAATTTTTGAATTAAAGATGGTCGCCGACATTATTATACACCAGAATAATATGGGTGTCACGTTTTAGGTTCTTGGGGTTGCTCATTATGAAAATGGTATCAATTTTAAAACAAAAGATGGCCGCCGACATTTTTTATCTCCATAGTAATAT
>LQNK01003313.1:33522-51136 GCA_001586405.1 Phoebis sennae
ATGAATAAGTAAATACGAGAAATGCGTTAGTTAGGTTAAAAGATAACAGTAAAAAATTCCAAATCGTCGAGATCTTACAATATAATGACGTCATTTGCTGATATGATATCTTAAAATAAAACATTGGTTTTGTAAGAAAAAGGGCCAAGTGCGAGGCGGACTTACCCGAATCCCACTAATATTGTAAATGCGAAAGTTTGTGAGAATGTATGTAAGTAAGTGTGTATGTTACTCTTTCACGCAAAAACTACTGAACCGTTTGTGATGAAACTTGGTATTCATATATGTAAGGATCAAAAATAACATATAGACCACTTCTAATACCGGAATTGCCACAGGATCAGAAGTTAGATATACATAGGTTCCCGTTTTTATAATTAGGTACAGAATCCTTAAAAAGTACTTTTTTCGGCTTTAAGTTTGATATAGAACAAGCTCACAACTGTTCCTTGGCCGATGTCTGCTTGTATAACATTAACAAAAATCCTTAAGTTCTGTTCAAGCTTGAGACTGGAGCTTTAACGTAAAGCTAGTTTATCATATATGTAAATGCTATTAATCTTCCGAGAGCTGATACCATTCCTCTCCTATTTTACCCGATAGATGACGGAACTGTATACTTGGATGGTAAGGAACAAGGTTAAATATAAATAATCCCCGGAACTTTACAAATATATATACTTTTTTATTATAATATCAGGTATCTATGTACTAAACGCACCTCACGGTTTCACGCGAATGCAACTCCGGGATTATATGTTATATGTTACTTTGAACCTATATGTATGTCAAGTTTTATCAATGTCGGATTTTTGCGTAAAAGGAACAAACATACATACATCCTCACAAACTTAATTTTCGCATTTATAATATTAGTAGGATTACAGGCATACCAAATTTTTAATGATTTCGTCGATAAACAAGCGAAAAACATTTTGCAGGAGCCTTACTGGCTTCAAGAGAAATGATTCTGTAACAATTGATGATGAAACGGGCGAGATGAATTAAGAGCAAGGCATTTTAACCGTCTTCCCAAAATGAGAATGTTATCAATACGGGCGTAGTTTTTTTTTTTAAATTGACTTTACATATATTACGCGTACAGTAAAAGGAGTATAGAGACCCGTGACCTCAAAACGTTGTGTTAATAATAATAATAATGTAAAATAATGTATAATAAACCACGTTTAAAATCCTTTAAAAAGTGTTTTATTTAGTATAGAGACTTTAAACTCTGGGTTAGTGACCGTTTTATGACTCATTTTATTTTCAGTGGAAATCAATTATTTAAAAATTAATTACGAATGTTGATTAATTTAGCTTTCGGTATAAATAACTTAACAGTCGAGTTCTTTTTGTATGATAGGAATATTACAGAAATTGAACCAACCTTAGGGTACATTATACATAGGGGTAGTTACACCCCACAAGATAAGCATGAAATAGTAGTATTTAAAATCGTACTGTGTTAGAAATGGACCCCTTTATTCCGTTCCCTATTTTATCTTTAATCCTTAATTCATCGCGCAAATTTTAAACTTTATTGTCAAAATAAATGTCTTCCATAATAGTAAAAAAAATAAATAACTCGATCTAGTTTTTGTATAATTTATTATTTTTACGTTTTATAATTATACAATCAACATAATTTTCAACTTCAGCTGAAATTGGTTCGATTATTTTTTTAAAAATCCACAGTTATTATTTTCGCCAAAATCGGCCTCGAAACTCCTTTTAACATTTATGGATAATATTATGAATATTTCTCATAGTTAAGCATTTCGCCCTTAAATCCCAAAGAGAAAAATTCACCCCGTATATTATCTATGCCTTAGTTTGTAAAGTTCAAATAAATGGATATTAATTTATTTTTCAATTATTGAGTAACATTCTGTAACTAAGTTTTTTGTTGGTCATAGTGTAAATTCATGAAAAAGCTTTTGGTTTGCCCTATGTATTTTATGGTCCTATTTACGTAAGTAAAATAAGACTCTAGTTTATGGTTATCAAAAAATATATCTATGGATTTTGAAAGTAAACAGGCCAATTACATCGATTGGTACTATATTTTGCAGATATTATTCGCTATGTCATGATTTTTAAGTAATATTTTTTTAAATTTTTATTTTAAGTATTCAATCAAATATTAACTATTTATGTTGAAGACCAATGGCAAAGAATAGATACAAATAAATTGACATAAAAATACGCCAAGAATAGAGATCGCCGCCTTTTTTTGAAGCCGGTAAAAAATGGGTTCAAATGTCTTCCTTTTAGATAAAAGGAAGGGGGTAAGAATAGATAAAGGAAAGAATTAAACCGGTGTTTTGCTTTGATAAAATTATCGTTTTCGATTTCTTAAGAAAAAAACCTTTCAACTGAGTTTTAAATAAATCACTTCCCAATTTATACTCATATTCTGAAAAGAGTTCTAAGCTAAATTTTTGGGAAGTATAAAGTATAAGGAATAATATGTATGATTTAAAACTGACAATATATCGTAATTCGATCCTTTGTAAAACAGGGCGGGATGCCTTTTATATCGTTTATTTTTTAAAACCATTGAGCCGATTTTAAATAAATTAAGAATTTGAACCATTACAATTGATTACCATAGACTACTTATATTGTTATTTCTCTTCGCCATTGGCTATTTAATTGTTGTTTTTAGTTTGTCTAATCATGCAAAGAAGGATAAAACTCGAATACCATATCAATAAATGACGATAAATCGTTTAAAACGTGTTATTTTCTATAGAATTTCAGTTTTACCAAAAAGCTGAATATGCCTTTCAAAGTACATGTCTTACGTGTATCGTATCTTTTTTCCAATCCCCTTAACTAGAAAAATCGATTTCATAATTTTTTATTGTATAAAAACACTAGCGACCCGCCCCGGCTTCGCACGGGTGCAATGCTGATAAAAACCTTCCTAATGAGTTACTCTATCTATTAAAAAAAACCGCATCAAAATCCGTTGCGTAGTTTTAAAGATTTGAGCGTTCATAGGGACATACAACATGACACATGACAGAAAAAGCGACTTTGTTTTATACTATGTAGTGATGAGCATCCCTCAAGTATTAACCGAACTTGCATTTTTAATGTTTTGACAGATAAACAAAAATAATAATTTTCCTTTCGGTTTCGATAATAATTTTCCTTTGTAAATTATCTAAGTTGGATGTTATGTCGAAGTAAATACGACAGGGATTGGAACAATCTATAAATTTTCAATCTTATTACAAGAAAGAACATGAACAAACCAAACGTAACTGGGTAAATCTGGTGCAAAGTTATAATACGCCATCGCAACATTTATACATCACTAGCTCTTGGCCGCGGTTTCGCTTGAAATACGATGTCTATAGATCAATAAAAAGTATCCTATCAGATCATACAGGTAATATGCTACCTGTATACGAAATTTCATCAAAATCCGTTCAGTACTTACGTCATAATACAAACACAAACATCATTCAAACATCCAAACTTTTATATTAGTAGGACAAGGAAAAAGTAAGATTTCTTGAGAAAAAATGCCAACTATCGAATCTTTTAAGCTAGCTTATAACAAATACCCCGAAAAGACGCAGTAAACGACCTACGTCATCATTACATAGGCACAAGTAAGGTAAGTATATATTATATTAGACCGGAGTTATTTATAGCTTGTACATACGGATAGTACCGTTCACATCGCTCCGATATAACAAAAAACATTCCCACGTACGCCAACCCTACATATTTATCCATATTTACAGTTATATACAACTAAAACGCTTTAAAAATTACAATAGGCAAGCTGAAAGCGTACGACCTTGGTCATAAATTACATACTAGTTAATCATTTATCTTATTACGTAATCATACCGTAAATGTTTTATTATTGATTCCTTACAACTCAACAACGTTACACGGAACTTTACTAACTTTATAACATTACAAAACCGCTCTAAATTGCGTAAATAACTAACCTAATTCATGATAAAAGTTAATAACCTAAAAATTGCTTAGGCAAGGAATATAGGACTGAAAGTCGCGACAAAGCGCCAAGTGGGCGAAGTAAGATATAGAAAAGTTGTTTTGAACAAAGAAGTGTGGTCGAGTCGAAAATAAAATATATCTTCGTGAGGCCCAGAACGGAGCGGATGTTATATAGCTACGTAGATAAAACCTTCCGCCGTCGCCAGCGCTCCAAGTGGCGACTGAGCGAAACATTCTTCATGCCGCGTACACTGGGTAAAAGAGGTTTCGACGACGGATCACGAGATATATTTATTCATTTATTTCAACTTTTTGTGAGTATGTGTTTATAACCTTTTATTTTATATTTTTATGTTGAAAATATTGCAGTTAACTATAATGTTTGAATAACACTCATTAGAGAGTGTGTAATTAATCATTAACTTGTTTTTAAGAATGAGTAACGAATGGTAACGACGTCGTTAGAATGACGTATTACATGATTATTATTAGTTAGTCGTGGTATTATTTGTACATTTGCGTAGTGGTAAATGGTTATGATCATCATATCATTACGATTTATTTCAGTATTAAATATAATATAGTTATTTACTTTTAATACATCGAATAGATATTGTTTAAAACAAATATCAATTCAGGTAAGTTTCAACAAAAGTTGCTAAAAGTTTTTTTATTTAACTCATTATTATTGTAACAGTTGTATATAGTCTTTTTTATACTTTCGAATTATAAATTTAAAGTTTTTGTAGCAGGGAATAAAAATGAAACAAATACATTTGTCTATGCTATTTATTGTACCATTTACATTGCTCTAAATTAAAAACCCTTTGAATATGCCCACTCTTGTAAAGCGTTGACGAAATCACCCTTAACTTCAATAAATTTGCCTAATTCGTGAACTCTCGTTTCAACATATCGATTATATTTCAACTTTAAATAGTCTTTAATTTCGTCATTCATTAACCATATATCACCTTCGATTTTCTTTATTTTGGATATTTTGCGAATTCCCCTATAAGTTATATCTAAGTAAATTGGAACTTGATTATTTTTCGTTCTTTGAATGTAAAATGGTAAATTACTGGCTTCTTCTTTTGGCGGAATCCATCCGGAGGGGTATGACTCTTTCGGTGTTACTTTGGGAATGGTATCCAATGGCATAAGCCTTTGTACGTACTTCCATTCCGCTGGGTTTTTTACTATCTCGAAATCATATTGCTCTTGAATTTTTTCCACAAATGGGGAATGAGCATAATTGGAATAATCTCTTTTCGTAGATAGTGCCTGGAACAAAAAAAAACAAAATTTAAGTTATTACAAATTAAAAAAAAAAAATTTTTAATTACAAGCACGTGGTTTAATTTAGAGGTTATATACAAAACAAATTTAATACATGTAGTACACATGATATAAATAATGAAAAAACAAACAATCAAATAAAAAAGTGACGTTACACAAAACCTGAAAATATAATTTTGCAAAAAGAACAGAGAAACCTGTTTTCAAGGGTGTACAACCATAGTTCTGTCACATGTCGCGGCCAAAGCGACATTACATCGCGACGCGGGTGAAAATAATTAAATAATTACCGATATAAACTTCGGGGAGACTTTTGTACCCAAATCAGCAGTGTTGTTCAGGATCAACCCGGTTTTTCCACCAAAAAATCGTGCAAACGCGCACTGTGAACGCCACACGGTCGCCATTTTGAATAGCGAATAGAGCGCTGAGCGATTGCTTGCTACAAGAGCAATAAGAACTATATTATTCGTTTCGAAGGAAACATTATGGCGGACGCCTGCAGACATTTGGGCTTTTCAAAAATCGTTTTCTAAGTTTATTTGCGTGTTTTTATTGAACTTTTTCGCATATTATGGTGCATTGAGTGTTGAATTGACTTTTTATTGTGGTTTTTGACAGTTTCGTGGGATAAAATGTGAGTATTTAGTGAGTACATAACGGAGGTGCGCCACGGGTAGGGAAATGATTTGGTGCTTTCTGTCTCTCGGCCGACGCACACGCAGAGCTCAGCTGTAGGTGGCGTTGCGGTCATACGACCACCAAAACATGAGATTTTCATGACTTTTCCGATCATTATTTTTGCGCTTCGGACGCATAAAAAGTAAATATTATTGCATAAAAAGCATTTTTATAGTTCAGTGTTTCATTTTATTGCGTGAATAAGAACTATTTTATAACACAAATATGTCAAAATTGTGCGCGAACTTGGTGATCCTAATACATTGCTTTTGTTTATCTCGATTCATAAGCACCTCTTTTGAGTGATTTACGTAAGTTATTATTAAATAATAAAGTCCACAAACATACATAATAACGAGAATAACAAAGTTTTATGCGAAACAAAGATTATAAACAACATTAGTCACGTTCAAAGCAAATGAACTTAATTTTAATACCATGTTAGTTATTTATATTATTATTACATTACACTAGTTAATAGCTTAACTTTATTCATTTCAGATATAATAAGCATCGATTAGAAGTATGATTAAATGACGTCACAAGAAAAGAAATTACTTGAAAGAGCTTATTCTTCAAACAATTTTAGAAACAGTGAATTCTGTTTTATAGAAAGATTAATTTATATTTTATAAATTGTATTATTAGAAGAGGAAAAGAGGAAGCAATATAAGTGTAGTTTTTACTTACATACTATTTGTTTATTGTTGAAATTGACTTTATAAACACTTGAAGTTAGCTATATCACAAGAGTTAACTATTGTCAACCTAATGTCGGAAGTACAGGGCAAATTTTCATTTAACATTCCAACATGAAAACCAAACAGCCCAAGGAAGAGTCAGACAAGAGTATTGATGAGGAAACCGTAGTGGAACCAAAGACTCGAGCCCGGAAGAAGGCCTCCGACTTGGAAGAGGAGAAATCTAAAACAAGCCAAGATGAACCAAAACCTACACAAGAAACTAAAAAGCCAGTGGCCAGACCTAAGACTGTAGTCAAGAAACGGCCCCTTGGTATCCGCAAAACAAAAAATTTGAGAGGCAAAAAGGTGGCAATAGCAAAGAAAAATGTAATCAAACAGGCTACAACAAGAGGCAGAAAAGGTGCTGTAAAGAAATCAGATAACTTGCAAGATAAGGAAGCCGTCCCATTGATACCTGTCTCTGAAATTAAGAAGGAGCCTGTTGAAGACACAACACCCAATTCCAGATCCTCCAGCCCAAAAACAACTGGACGAAGATCAAGATTAAGTTCTGACATGGTCATGATGAAGTCTGTCTTAGGGGACTCTCCCAGCAGTCTGATCCTGGGCCCACGGACCAGCCCTTATTCAATGCGTTCTGAAAGAAGTAATAGCCCTTCCTTGTTTGAAGGCAAAAACCTAAGGAGCGGAAAGCCTAGGAAAGTTAAAAACAATTTATTAAATGAAGTGGTGATTAAAGAACAGAAGAAAAGGAGGAGACTATTATCAGATTCTAAACCTGAGACTGCAGAGACTTCTGAGGACTGTAAAAAGCTTAAACGGGGACGCTCCTGCTCAAGAGATGGCAGTGAGATATCGAAATGCTCAGATATTACAGAGTCAGATATAAGTCTCAATGAAACGCTTAATGAAAGTGAAAATAAGGAGCTCAACAAACAAATAGACAAACCTAAGACTGAACTAGATGTAGATATTGATACTAATGTACAGATCTCGACTATTGGAAAAGTGCCTTCCCCTAATGTTGACTCCAAACCAGAAGCCAAACCTGAATCTGAGCCTAGTTCCTTAAGTAAGGACAAGAGAAGATTGAGCTTAAAAAGAAGTACTTCATTAGACTCCGACAACAATAACAGTAATAGGATTAAGATTAACAATTTAAATTCATCAGACATTGAACTCAAATTGTTTGAGACTGAAAATGATACGCTTTTAGAGGAACGTAGTAGTATATTAAATTGTATGTCAAAGACATTTAATTCGAAGGAAGTTTCGAAGAATATAAGGAAGGCGAGGCGCGGGAAGAAGGCTGCAGCAACCCCGAGGCCTCCAGCAAACCAGATTGCCAAGAATGGTACATTAGCTAACGACTTGGCCGATGATAAACCTGATACTGTTGACAGTTTAACTAAGGAAATTAATGATCTCATTAACAACTTGGATCAAAACATAGACTGTGATCAAGATACACCAAGTGAAACTAGCACTGCAGCAGTTGATCAAATGCAATCTAAACCAGTCAGGCAGTTCTATGGTTTATCTAAACCACTTGGAGACAACAACTGTATACAACCTGAAACACCTGTCAAGGATAAGGAAGCTAACTTACCGATTACAAATGAATGCACACCTTCTAAGAATGATGATAGTGAAAATATAAGACTACATTATGAAGAAGATTCCGCTGAAAAAACAACAGATAGTAGGCAAGAAATTACTTACAAACGCACCACCGTAGCTAGTATAGATAAATTAATGGACAGGCTCAAAGAATTTGAGGAGTTTGACAAGAGAAGACAACGCCTTGAATCTGAATCTAAATCAACTGACAGCAGCAAATCTGTTATGGTCACTAATGATGTGGTCTTAATACCCAAATCTGGTGCAGATATTAAACCATTGAAGGATATGCAACCCGCGAAATCGCCAGAGAAGGTGATTGAAAAAGAAAATGTATTGAGTTGTTTCGAGAATAATTCAGCCATTTCTATCGTCAAAAGAGATCAAGTTCGGCGGTCTATTGATGTGGAACTTCCCAATTCCGTGACGCTTATCAAAAGAAACAGCGTGAGTGCGCGCAAGGAATCTACAAGCTCTAATCATTCAAGAGAGTCAGATGCAATCAGTATATTCGAAAAGTCTTTAGGCAAGGATGTGACACTAACGGAAATAAGGAAGTCGGTTGATAAACCAGTAACTACATCACAGATTGACTTACACCAATTTGCAACATTACAACCTAACAACCTTACGCAAACTATAGGAGGTGTGACATTAGATGCCAGTCAGATATCTATCACACCGCGAAGCGTAGAGGCTAAACTAAATAGTAATGACGTGCAAATAACTAAGAGGAGCTCAAGAGATTCGTTGTCCCGAAAATCGTCTGGTTCTGAATTGGACGAAAAGATGGCTACAATTGAAAGGATCAAGTCTCCACAACAGCAAATTAAAACACCCGAAATCTCTATTACTCCTACACCAGTTGCAGTGAAGTCGCCAGAATCGACGACAACAGCGCAACCAATGGAGACGGAAGCTCTCGCCCCACCGTTAGAAGACGTTAAAGCAGTTCCTGAAGAGATAGACAATGCATTACAAAGCATAACCAAATTGGAATCGGCTGATAAAACAGAAGCTGAAACACCCAGATCGGAACCTGTTAAACCAATGACTGACCCTACAAAACAGGAGGCAGATGAAGAAATCGAGCCAACAAAGATCGAACCCGAAACAGGTGAAAAACCCGACGTGAATGCTTCACTGGAAGCTGAGAAAGAGGTAAAACCAGAAGCCGATACTGAAATAAAAGAGGACACAATAGCTAAAACTCCAAAAATTAAATCGGCGCGAAATTCCACTGAAGCTCAGGCAGGACCCAGCAATATGCTACATGAAACGCCAGAGAGTCAGAAACGTAAGGAGAACGTGCTACGAACATTGGGTCTTTTAACGCATAAAGCGGCGAATGAGGCTAAAATAAAGAAATTGAAGGAGAAGGAATTGATATATGGGGCGACTTATAATATAATGGGTAAAGGGAAGGCGTCGAAATCTGACTACACTGGGACGTTAAAGACTGTGATAAAATTGAACAGAGGGAATGGGGATAAGAAGAAGCACAGGAGCTCTTTGAAGATGACGTTCCAAAAGAGCAAGAATAGAGGAAAGCCGCCGATGGAGATCGGCGAGGCGGGCAGCGACGATGACGCATACTACACGATTGAACGACGAGAGGTAAGCATTCATCTCTTTATTAGCTAATGCCGAGGCTTCTCTCAAATATCGATTGATGAAAGAAGCCTACACATTACAAAATTTCATCAAATTCGTTCAGAAGTTGTGGCATGATTGATAGACATGCAAACTTTTACATTTATAATATTAGTAGGATTACGTTTAATTACTTTGATTTTTTATTTTACTAGTTTTTGTCCACGGCTTCACCGATTTTTTTCCGGCTTGATATTTATTGTTGTCCTTGACCAACTATATGAAGTTTCATTCAGCAAATTAAATTTCGAAGTTGTTAAATCAATATAAGTATCCCATCACCTAATCTGGCTAATAAAGTATCTATATACGAAACTTCACCAATATCCGTTTAGTAGTTACAGCATGATTGACACAAACATTCAAACCTTCAGATTTGTAATAATAGTAAAATTATGTTGGTAATAATAATTAACTATCACTATTAGTTGATTTTCATATACTGAAAAGATACTCAATTTGAACTACGTCTTAACATCATCATAAATCATCTTATGTTGTTTTAATATATCAAAGTTGTATATTTCAACATGAATTTCATTAAAATCAATTCAGCTGTTTTCGTTGAATGATAAAAATACAAGCTTTAATGTTCATTGTATAATTTGCTGGCTATTTTTAACTCTACTATAAGAGTATTATAAAAAAATCTTGAATATTAATTGGACTGTTAAATCACAACTAGTATCTAGATTAACATTTTTACTACAATTAATTAAAACTTATTATTCAGATATTTAAATTACATATAAATTTCAATTTTATTAATTATATTTTACACTTTGAATTATTGTTTTGTTATATTAGTCCGGTCAAATTAGACATTCGGTGCTACATAAATTCGCAACAAGCTGAATTTCGGTACAATTGTTCAAAACACGATTATAAACAATAGCTGAAAGTTCCCCATCATTCCCGTGTGTGGAAAAAATTTTATTCAAGGTCAAATGTCAAAAAAATGAGTTCTTCGCGATTATTAGCAAAACGGTAAGTTCTATCAGAAAAATACCTCAGACTAAAATTGTAGATCATTAAATTATCTAAAAAAAATATATCAATCCTTTTTTTCTCATGAGACACCGTTTCGGAGATATCGCAGGGTAAAAAGTTGTAACAGTTGCAATTGTCATAAAATGCACACGTTTCCACGTCACCTATGAGGTTACTTGGCGCGTTTTTCTTAACGTGGTTTCCCCAGTAGGCCTACTCCACAGTAATTATCCAGTTTAATTGAAACTATCGTAAATAATTGATATTTGCCAGAAAAAAAGCGATGTTGATAAAAAAAAGTACAGACATTTATTAGTCGGAGTCGTAATTTTCGAATTCTTCTTGATTTTATCCTTGTTCTTCTTCTTCTAGATTTTCTCCTTGTTCATTTTCTCTTGGTTCATCCTCGTTTTGGGTGCAAGTAAATTCAGCCAATAATACGTGACGTACTCATGCATTTTACAACTTTTTACACTGCGATGTCTCCGAAACGGTGTCTCGTGAGAAAAAAAGTATTGATATATTTTTTATAGATAATTTAATGATCTACAATTTTAGTCTGAGGTATTTTTCTGATAAAACTTACCGTTTTGCTGATAATCGCGAAAAACTCATTTTTTTGACATTTGATCTTGAATAAAATTTTTTCCACACACGGGAATGATGGGGAACTTTCAGCTATTGTTTATAATCGTGTTTTGAACATTTGTACCAAAATTCAGCTTGTTGCGAATTTATGTAATTTCACCCTAATTTTTTAGTCTAATTTGACCGGACTATATGGTTTATTAAATATTGGTAATTTTTTTGATAAGTAAAGTTTATGATAAGTTCAAAGTTTTTCTATTCCTGCATATTTTTATTTTTCATTTCATTTCACATTTTTCAAAGAATTTTTATGAGAAAATTAGTTATGTTTTTTCTTAAATTTAGAATATAAAAATACTAGAGAATTGAACATATGCAAACTAGTACTATATAAAGAGTTGTGCACTTGTAATGTTTTTGCACAAAAACTAAATAAACAATTTCAGACATTATTTTAAATCTGAATCCACACTTAGAGATGGAACATCTATACATATAATAAAACAGTAACCGAACCATTTCTGTACATTGAATATTTTTCAAAAAGAGTAATTGGTATGCAGTATGTATGTTCTATAGATACCAAAACCATGGTTAGAATTTTTTTTTCTGTTTGTCTGTTTGTCTGTTTGTCTGTTTATCTGTTTGTATGTTCGTCAATCAAGCAATAACCACTGGACAGATTTTGATAAAATTTCACATGTTGATAGACCATGATTAGGTGCAACTTATAGGCTACATTTAATTTGAAAAAAATATTTTAGGGATGGCTTTCGATACATGTAAACGGAGGGTAAAAAAATAAAATCGCGAATACATCATTAAATGAGATGTCATTGAATAGGTCTTTAAAAATGAAATAGAGGTTTCTAAATGCGTTGTTTGCTAAAATAAATTTTAGCAAACACTAACACTAACTAACTTCTAAAGTTGTGAAAATGTTACAAATTGAGATTTTGGTTGCGTTGCGGACATGCCTTTTTATACTCTTAACGTATAGGTTAAGACGTTACAAACACTCAATCAATTATTAAAAATCTTCAAAAAATAACAAACTCTTCGCCCGCGGCTTCACTCGCGTGGTCTACAATTTTCTGTATTTTGAAGGAACGCGCGCGCAGTGTGAGATTTTGATCAAACCTATTTTCATAAAAAATTATAAAAAAACTATAGACATTCGCATATATCAGCGGCCTTGCGACCGTAATTTTTTAAAACTTTTGTTGTGCTCCTCTAAAAATACAGAAATAAGTAGCCCACGCGTGCGAAGCCGCGGGCGGAAAGCTAGTTATATTATAAAGGAATTCAATAGTCTCCGAAACTACTGGATGAAATTTTGTATACAGAAAGTTTGAAACCCGAAGAAGGATATAGGATAGATTTTATCCCGAATGTCATACAGGAACGTGACAATTCCCGAGCGGAACCGCGGAGCTCAGCTAGCTATTAAATAAAAACCCAAACAAGGGTAGTAACTTCCCTGTAGTAATCCTATGGCTTAATTAATATCAATACAATTAAAATTAAATTAAATTATTTCTTTCTTTCATTCTTGACTCCTTAAATTTACTGTGTTTCACGATCCCCATTGGAAGCCAGTTCTTAAAAGATAAAAAATTTTGAAGGTAAAATAATAATTTGTATGTTTGTTCGTTTACAGGGCGTCGCCGGCGCAGCATCGGATGGTTCGCACAGAAAGTCACATTACAGTAACCGAAGTAACAACCACGGTGTGTGGATAACTGTACTCTTAACTTTGTTGTGGGCAAAACAATTTAGTTCATTTTTTTTTATATTTAAATTCCTAATAAGACAAACGAAATGTAACGTAATATAAGGAATAGTATAAAAGGTAGCATTATCACTAATCAGTGATTTCTGCCAAGCAATTTTGTTTAGGTGAAATAGACTTGTATTTTATATTTTTAGTACTTCATATATATGATTTAAAGAAGTAAATTATATCTTGAGAGAGTTTAAGAGAATGAAATAATATATTGTTTTAAAGCTTTTAAAAACAATTTTAGAAAATATAAAAAATGGTTTTATATAAAAAAACTTTGTCAATTGCTTTTTTATAGTTTTATTTATATTGTTTTGCCCATAACATGACGTAGCATCGGGTTTTTACTATAACATTTAATACATTATGTAAATAGCATGTATTTTCATTTAATTTATCTTCTGTAAATCCTGATGCTACAATTAACATTATTAATTTTTAACAAACATTAATTGCATGTGTCGAAATAAAAACTGGTTAAACATTCCATTATTTTGTGTAAATATTTTGTAAAGAGAATTTATTTAAAACCTACAGATTCCAAAGGTAGACTTATATAAATAAGTAACAATTTTGCACTACCATATTCTCCATATACTAATATAGATAAATTCATCGACGAAGACGCGCCCCACTATTTTTTTCAATCGTTGACAGTATATGTATGCAAGCTTCCGCTTGTGTGAGGTTCTATAGGTACACTCATTACCCATGTGTGCACACGCACACTAAAATAAATAGACTAATCAGGACAAAGTATTGCGATCTAATAAGATATATCCAAATTCAAAAATCGGTGGGGCGCGTCGTCTTGGATGGCACTATCTATATACATTTTTACTATAATATCTTTATAACTGTGAAGACACCATCATATCTAATCAAATTTATTATTTGATAAAAAGGAAACGTGGTGGGGGTTATTTATACTAAAAAAGTTAGATAAGCTTATATTTATGAAAGCTCTAGTCTTTAACGAGCTTTTTTTTAAAGACTGCTTATTTGAGTCTTTCCTAAAATTACATTGACGTATATTTTTATATTATAGCAAATGTAAATTTAATAAAAAATTTTTAAGAATTATTATATACTACAATATATGTCAGGGAACTTGTAAACTATATCCTATAGCTTTTTATATCTATCACAAGATGGAACAATTTTTTCAGTTTAAAAATAATGAATAAATGAATGAATATAACTTTATTGCACACAATACATAAACAACAGTACAATAACAATGGAGACACACATATGCAATAGGCAGCCTTATCGCTAAAGAGCGATCTCTTCCAGGCTACCTAATTTATGTGTTTATAATAAAGAAGTTATAATTATCAATATATATCTCAAACTAGATACTATAATAAGATAAGTAAGGCCACTCTTAAGGCAGTTAATTATAAAATTAATTCACATAGCTTACATAAATTAAAACTACTCCTAAACCATATAAGATGTGGAAACAACATCCTCAAAACTCATAATTGTTTGAGAGTTCCTCTCAAATTGGTTTTTAAATGAACAGATGGAGAGGCAGTCCCCGAACCGGAGCCTAAAGAGACCCTGAATCTGGTGATACCAGAGAAGGCTTCCTCCTTCAGCATCCACCCCGGGAGACTGTGCATGGACCAGTGCTTCTACTGTGGGGGCAAGTTCGGCCTGTTTGACACCCCCTGCCACATCGCGCAGATGAAGAGCAGCGAGAGGCAGAAGAAAGTGTTGGACAGTGAGTTTTTTTGATAATTTATTCACTTTTGATGACTTTTTGATTTCGTATCTATAACTTTAAACGTGTAAATGGATAGGATGACAGTCATTCTTATGGTTTATTATTTAATTTACTTTTTACTTTCCTTGTCTGTATTTTTCTCGTTTGGTATTTATTGATATTGCTTGTGTATGGAATAAACTTTCTTTCTTTCTTAATTAAATTTAATGTAATCGGATCCATAACTCAAGTAGTTTACGCTTTACAAGTGAAAAAATCATCACTTCTTTAATTAAAAAATATTTTATTGAGCCCATTCACCCGTTTGCTTTACCGTTGTTTACAAAAGTGTTGATGAATTTCTCGACTGATAAAGAGAAACTGTTCAAATCATGTAGTCTTATATTTCACGCCGATTTTGTGATCAGTGGTAACTTACCCGAGCGCGAGTTTAATCGAATTCGTACTTCTTTCAAACCAACACATAAATAACAATAATAATCCATTTATTTCAGGCTGTTGGCCAATATGATAGTGTTAAAAATTACAATTTATATTAGAAAATAGGGTTAGTATAAAAAGTAATAATAGGTAATGCTCTATTATTATTTTTACATTTCAGTTTGATCATCCAAATATGACAATATTTATTGAAATATATATCATTACATACACATATTACATTATTTTCATTTTTATTTATCCTGTCCCTAATGGGAAAAAAATCTTCCTCATAAAACACTGTTAAATCCCCCTTTCGCTCTACCATACTCCGATAAGAGTTGACAGAGTAATTACTCCACAGACGAGGAGAAGCTGACCATAGACAGCTGCCTCTGCGACGCGTGCTATAGACACGTGGACAGACGCGCGAACTGCCCCTCGTACAGGAAGCGGCCCATTGGCAAACCTCTCCATCTGCCGCAGCCACAGCCTAATGCCTAGTGAGTATAATTGACAGAAGATAATCGTACCATAGACAGCTGCCCCTAATAGGTCGACCATAGACAGCTGCCTCTACGACGCGGGCTATAAACACGTGGACAGACGCAAGAACTGCCTCTCGTACAGGAAGCGGCCCAGTGGCAAACCCCTCCATCTGCCGCAGCCACAGCCTAATGCCTAGTGAGTATAATTATACAAGATAATCTTACCATCGACAAGCCTTTAATAGGTGGACCATAGACAGCTGCCTGTACGACGCGGGCTATAGACACGTGGACAGGTGCGCGAATTGCCCCTGCCCAATCTGTCGAAATTGTAATGAAATAAATGTTGCCTCCCCCCACTACGCTACGCTACTGTATGAGAGCAACAATAACTATCTAGTTTATCATGTCTCAAATTTGCTTATTAATTTACTATTAGGATGAAGTGTTATATATCACTAAATTCAATTTTCCATTATGTAACTTAAAAGTATTTAATATACATGATACATGTAATGATTTCAATAATTGTTCCATCTATTTGTTATTATAATAGGAAAACTAATTTTAAATATCTAAAAATTATTAATTGCTAAGAGAATATTGGCAACAATGTCTGATAGCTTCTATTTTAGCCAGTCACTAAAATAGTAGCTTTGAACTGTTCAATTATTTAACTAGCGTTGTGCTAAAATACAACCTCTTATGATGATTGTGATGTCTGAATTTGAAATAATATTCTTTCGATCAATATATCAATGTGAAATAAACTAGCCGTGTATATAAAAGTATCGCAAAATTGTCTAAACTAATATTATAAAGAGGAAAACTTTGTTTAAACTGGACTGATTTAAAAAAAAATCACCATTCGGAAGCTATTCACGAGTAACAAAAGCTATAGAACATTTAGAGTTACACACTGTTGCTTCTTGTGAAAAAGTGTATGGATAATTTTTTTTTATATTCGATTATAAATTTTGCATAAATAAAAAGTTTATTAAGACACAGAGTAAATAGAAAACTGAAATGGAAAATCAAACTGAAAAAGCTCTATTTATATTTTTTTCACTGGATTATAAAATTTACAATTAATTCTTTTTATAAAACACATAATACTAAAAAAAAATTTCGTTCCAGCCCTAGTCCAGACAGGACTGTAACTGGCTCTAGTGGTTTTTACTTGCAATTTATTTATTTACTAGCTTTCTGCTCGCGGCTTCGCCCGTGTGGACTACAAAATTCTATAGAAAATAAATACAACAAAAGTGTCACTGTTCATGTTTATATAATTCTAATAATTCTAATTTAAATTTCAGCCCGATCCGTCCAGCGGTTTGGGCTGTGCGTTGATAGATATGTCAGTCAAGTCACTCCTATAAGTTTTATCTATAAAGATTCATATTTTTCCTTTAATAAATTTTACATGAAAAATTTATTAAACACATATAACAGTAACAAACTCCCATTCCAGCCCCGGTCCAGACAAGCCTCTCAGCCCCCCTCTCGAAGAGGACAGTGAGGAGGAGCCTCCCGTGCCCCCTGGGAGACTCGCCACGTGCCACACGAGTGGTTGTGGTACACCAGCTGACCATTCTATACGGAGGAAGTGGCTGATCAAGATGCGCTCTAGTGTTAATAAATTGGTGAGACTTGCACATATTCATTGAAA
>LQNK01003313.1:51146-65601 GCA_001586405.1 Phoebis sennae
CCCCCTCGAAGAGGACAGTGAGGAGGAGCCTCCCGTACCCCCCGGACGCCTGGCCACGTGTCACACAAGTGGTTGTGGCACACCCGCCGACCATTCTATACGGAGGAATTGGCTGATCAAGATGCGGTCTAGTGTTAATAAATTGGTGAGACTTTTATACATTACTAGCTTTGCGCCCGCGGCTTCGCTCGCGTGGATCCGGCAATTCCCGGCAATTATTCGAATTTTTCTCACCTTTTAAACCTTCCCTAGACCTCCACGAATAATTCAAGACCAAGATAAGATAAATCCGTTCAGCCGTTCTCGAGTTTTAGCGAGACTAACGAGCAGCAATTCATTTTTATATATATAGATTAAATTTATGGATACATATAAATATCCCTGGACATTTTAGAAAGAAAGAAAAAAAAATATTTTTTAGAACAAGATATAAATGTAGGAATGTATCTAGTCCCAAACTAAGCAAAGCTATGTTAATTGTCCGGGAATATTTATTTATTTTTAAAACTTATTCCCATCTAAATTGTCTTTTACTGTTAATGCCTTAGTCGTCTTTACTTGCAATTCATTAATTAGTTTAAGTATCAGCAAAATTTGTGGAACAAAGATCAGTTACCTCCTGAATTTAATGATCATTGTTAGGTTTTAACATCACTGCATAAACATATGGTAATTATTTTTTGACATTATCTAAGTTTTCTCTATAAACTCGATCCAACTAGTTTGCATAGTACAAGCTTTGCTTAGGACTAGATGGCGTAGTGTTAAATATCCAATAATATTTATCTATTTATTATTTATTAAACTTAATATATTTTTTATATTTTCAGCTGAAACTCGAAGGCGACTACCCCGGTCTACACACCATTCCTTTGTGCGCAGAACACTATAGAGTTTTGTCCCCACTGATGGCGTGTGTATTGTGCCGACGGCGACTCACCAAACACCACAATTTACACTTCATACACCATGTAAGTTATTATTATTATTTTTTTGCCCCCTCATGCCATATCATTTTAATCTTTATTAGTTATAGAGGATATGCATGCCACCTCATGCCAGGCCATTTTAATCTTTATTAGTTATAGAGGATATGCATGCCACCTCATGCCATGCCATTTTAATCTTTATTAGTTATAGAGGATATGCATGCCACCTCATGCCATATCATTTTAATCTTTATTAAATATAGAAAATAGAATAAATCCATGGAATATAGCTGCTTCATAACATCAGGACAGTTATTTGGATCTTCCGTCGTACACTTTCTTTGAAAAAGCCAATTTGAAAAATTAAATGATTTGAATTTGAATTAGAGGATATGCATGCCCCCTCATGACGTGCCATCGTCAGAAGTACAACATGCAATATACTATTGACCAATCTTATTATGTATGCTTAATGCCTAATTTTACCCGCTTATAAATTTATTTAGCTTCATTGGACTCAGCATTCGGTAATATACAGCATGTAAATTATTGTTTTTAATAATAATATACACCATGGAAGTTACTGTTTTTGGCATTTTTAACCAATTTCTATTTAGAGAAAAACACATTTTTACTTTTCCAACCGAAAACCGGTCATGAATAATGTTAAATTCATAATAATATAGTGGAATTTGAAAAGTAAAAAAAAAATACAATACTAAACATTTAATAAAGTATTTGTTCATTATAAACTCCTGAATGTCACTGTAATAATACTATATGTGAGATATAACAATAATGTTTAAATAGCCAAATAATAAAGACTAGTTAGAAGATTATAAATAAGTAAATAGACTTGTATAAAAATGTTGTAAATTGTGTGGGAAACAAAGCCTATTATCACCCAAATATTATGATAAAGAAAGATGAATTTTAGCAATTTAAAATATAATCCTTTGTTTGGTTATTGGCAAGGTTTTCTCAGAAAACGGTTTGCTTATATCAATATATGGTTGTGTTTTTTGTATTGGGAAGTATTTGAAAGAAGGGCAAATTTTATTCATTATTTTATTCATTTTTTTTTCATTATTTTTATCATCACTTAAATGTACCTAACCTTTTTATTTTATATTACAACTAAGACCTATAATAAAGAGGACACTTTTTTAACGCTGATTTTCAGCGATGGCCTCACAGATGTGACACGCATTAAAAATAATAAATAAAAAATAATAGAAAAAAAATTGTTGACATAGGTCATTAGTGTATTCAAAGTTACAGCGTATCGCGCAGGCTTTTTATACCAATTGTCAAATGTATCGAATATTTGGTTATTAACCGATTATTTCGCCTGCGCGGTGCGAACGCCCACTTACACTTTACACAAAGAGAGTGACTTAGACTTAACTTACGTTTTTCTAACGTTGTTCTGCTCAGTGACTTTCGTACCGACTCTACGTGATCCACCTTTTAAACCCACGTTCCATAGGTATATTTATTTAATAATATATATATTTATTAATCGATGTCCCGATTGGCGTAGTGGATATAGCAATGGTCTATTGCGCCGGAGGGTGTGGGTTCGATCCCCACGAGTAGAAAATAATGATGTGATGAACTTTGTAATTTCCTTTTGTCTGGGTTTTAATGTATATATAGTGTGTATGTATTTACAAATGTTTATGTGTATCAGCTATCTAGTTTCCACAGTGTACAAACTTTGCTTAGTGTTAGGGACTAGATGGCGGTGTGTTAAATGTCCCAGAATATTTATGTATTATTAAAATTATTATTAGTTGATAGCACTACATACTTTGGTGTCAACTATTTCATCACTAAATTTTAATGCAAAGTGTGGTAGTGCTTATTTATTGCTAATGAAAGCAATCAATCCAGAAAATTTCGATGCGTTCATCCACAAACAGTGTTTTTTATTTGATCCACCAATAAAAGCTCAAGTCTTCAATATACATAATTACATTAATATTAAGTCTACAACTGATTTGACCATAATAGCAAGCATATCAATATATGTAGGATTAAAATGGTAAAGGAACCTTTCAAATCGTCCAGAACTTTCCGAGCCTATTCAATTCAAAAAACAAACATAAAAACTGACTCTGCCCTCTTTATAATATTACTATATATACCTAATGTTTTTCCAGGGTTACACCGATCTAAACCCCCTACTAAAAGAAGCCGGCATTCCCGTGGAGTTCAAAGAGAGGCCGGTGCTGTGCAAAGTGTGCCGCTACTACTGTACCCTGCTGCAGCGGCCCGGACACAATGATAACCACGCGAGGGCTTATAGACGCAAGTATGTGTTGTTTAACCTTGTGTAAATATTTGTATATCTATATGTATGTTAATATTTTTTTGCAGATGACGGGTGGTAGTAATTTTTTTAAGTAAATATTAAATTTACTTTCTATCTTTCAAGTTTTTTTTTCATTATATTAGGTTTGAAGACGGTCTCACAAATTAATTTGAACTCAATTTAATTCAAAAAATTGATTATAGTTTAGATTTTTTTTACAATTTTTTTCTAATCTGATTTTTTATTTTTGGTTAGACTTCACTTTCCCTTTGGTTGTCCAAAATCTATATATTAATCTAATAATAAATATACACGTACTTTTGCTACAAAAGTAATTTTCATAAACTTATTTGAACTCTATAATAACATCATTTTATTCTGATTACATTATCTTATGATATTTAGCTTATTTTTGTCTGAAGCTGAGCCAATTTGTATTGGCACCGAAATTGTTATGATGTTTAAGATATTATGAAGAAAATTAATATTTATTATAATTTTATTCTCTTTGCAGATTACTCCAAATATACAACGTAGAAATACCACCAGAACTAGAACAAACACCAGAAGACAATACCGCTCTAGAAGACTGCAACAACAGCGCTAACAAACAGAAGAAGAAGACCAAAATCAAAGCCAAGCAGAGAAAGTCAACCGAACCAGAAAAGGACAGCGAATCTTCCGAAAGGACCACAGAATCCTCCCCCGAAAAGGAGAAGTTGAAAGAAGAAGTAGTTGAACCTGCACAGAATACTCAACCCTTAGAAGAAGACATAGAAAGCTTAATTTCCTCCAACAAAATACCAGTTCCTGGAGCAAAACCACCTGAAACGCAAAGCGATGGTTCAGAAACAGACATGATGGCGGAAGAAATGCCCCTCATACCGATAGACAAACAGACAGAATTACGATACTTACTGCAGAAACAGAATAACCCGGCGCAGTTCCAACACAAACCTAACCTGACGCAGAAGAACAGAAATATCCTCAAAGTGCAAAATGTTGGGATACAAAAAGTCGGACAGCAGAATAGAATCAACGAGAAGAACGCAAAGAGAATACAGAAGTTGGGACAAATTGTAGCACAGAAAGAAAAAGTGACGAAGAAAGAGGGAGAATTGGAAATTTTCGATCCAGATAAATCGAAAGAACCCGTTATTAAAAATATCTCCCTTAATGATGAGTGTACGATAGAAACAATACCAAACAAAAAACCAGCCGATATAAACACACTGAAAAACAAATGGCAATTGTCTGAGAGTTTCAGTCAAGTGAAGAAAAATTTGAGCGAACTATCGAAGAAATTGGATAAGGAACCGAAAAAAGGTTCGGACTCGAAATACTCAAACCCGGTCAAACGATTGGAGACGAATCCTTCGATTTCTGTCCGGGAATTATTCCCCGGCGAGGAAGAAATGAACTTACAGTGTAATATAGAGTTTAATAATGTCAAAGGGGTTACTCCGGAAGGTTGGGAAAAGTGTAATACAGTGATACAGTACGATTTAGAGACGAAAAAGCTTTGGACAGAGTTGCAAAGGCCGTATGGAAATCAATCCAGCTTCTTGCGCCATTTGATACTACTAGAAAAGTATTTTAGGTCCGGCGACTTAGTTCTATCTCATAACGCATCACCCCACGCTTCGAACTACAGTAGTTCTGTGCAAAGTAGATTGCGTGCATACGACAATGTGGCCGCCGAACCACCTAAACCTACAAGCCTCATCGAATTTAGGAAGAAACCGTCGATGAATGGAAAAAGTTTATTAAAATCCAGTCAAAATTCTGAGACTAAGAAATTCATGCCACCGCCTGAGTTCGCTAAACCGAAACCTAAAGAGAAAAAAGCGAAGCAATTGCCTCCAGAATTGATTGCTATCAATACTCCCAATGCACAAGGAAGGAAGGCGATACAGAACGTATTGCACAATATTCAACAATTGGTCAAGGGTGTGTCGGCGTCTGATCCTACAGAGGTAGCGGCTGCACCGTTGCCTGCGCCAAAGGTTGAGAAAGAGAAAAAGGAGTCTAAAGTAGAGGGGAAGGAGAAAAAAGAGTCGCCCGCGCCTAAAGAGAAAGAGAAGAAGGAGGGGAAAAATACGCCTAAGAAACAGAAGGGAGGTTGGAGACCCACACTTATGCCTATTACTCAGGTAACTATAGCACCTAACTCCATTTTTTTTTTAATTAATCGTAATTTTCAAGTAACTTCACCCGCGTAACTTGTGTTTTCTCTGAATCCCGTACCTATAATGTATACGAAGTTTCATTATAATTGGTTCAGTAGTTTGTGCGTAAAAGAGTAACAAACATACATCCTTACCATTACAATTTATAATTACTAATATTATTAGGATTATTTAAAATAATTGAAACATGTAAAGTGATATGGCTTTTCCTGATAATACCAAATATTTTGAAATGTTCATTCTTCAACGAACAACTTGAAATTAATCTATTTTCTCAGTTCATTCTTGACTTACTTGGGATATTTTCATAACATTTATATTTAAATTTTGTTTCCCAGAAATTTATGCATTACTAGTTGTTCCGCGCGGCTTCGCTCCTTTAGCATAATGCCATAATACATAGCCTATGTTCATTAGGGATAATGTAGAATTCCAATAAAAAATTAATTTTTCAAATCGTCCAGTATTTTCGGAGAATATTCAGTTCATATCTTAATTCTTTATAAAAGTATAGATTAGGAATACATTAAAATTTTAATAACAAATTAAATTTTGCTTTTACAGGAAAACCTCGCAAAAATAGCTCGGGAGCCGCTTAAAACCGCGGTCGACGGTCACAGTCTACCGAGCTTAGTACAAGTCCTCTCAGCTGGTAACCGTTACCACATAACCTTTGAAGACTACAACAAGATGTGCCTCATACGACGGGAAAGACAACAACGCCTGCAAGAAAAAGAAGCCAAAACCAAACGACCATCAACAGAAGAAACCATCGTGACTGAAATACAAACTGCCACTATGCTCGGGAACGGAGGCACAGTAGTCCAAAACATAACTACAGATAAAGAAGACAAGAAAGAGCTATCAGAGTTGCAGATTGGAGCGAACGCGGCCACAATACTCAAAAACGTTGGCCTGAAAAACATCACCATCGCACCAATACCACCGAAAACCTCAACTATGACGTCACAAACGCTGTCATTAGTGACGTCACCCACAATACTGTCCACTCCAATCAAAATGCCGCAAATTCTAACAGCTGTGTCTCTAAGTGATCCGATACAGAACAGTTCAGTGGTGACAAGTCCCATCGTACTCCCAAAAATTCCTAAATCCCTAACGGTGATACCGCAAAGTGTAGTGACAAGCCAAATCGTGCCCGTGGTGACCACAGCGCCCTCGCAAACGGAGCCCAGACCATAACGAAACTTGTACTTTCTGGTTGTGTAACAACCGGTCGCGACAAAACCGACGTGTACTGTATAGTGAAGTGATTGTGTTCGGTTTTGATCGCGCGTGACTCAGTGAATGTAAGTGAGAACCAGCGGAGCCTTATCTGTAAATAATAGATTAATATCGAGCTGTGAATATGGACGACGGGACCCGCAAATGGTATGAAGTCATCCATTATTTATTTTTTTAACCCGTTTCAATTTGTAAGCTAGACACATCTGTGATTCTCAATCTCGTTTTTTTACCGTTCCTACTGTCGAAACGTTTTCCAAATTCTCTAGTCAGGATCGAAATGCATTTATAATTTATTGTCGAGAAATCATCCACTTCATAACATTTGCGAGAGTATAGACAATTTACTTGTAATTTATGTTTTGAAGTTATTACACTATTGTTCTAAGCTGTAATAAAAGACATGACTATTCTATGTTAATTCTTCCTAAATTGTATATTTATGTCATTCTATGCTAAGAATGTTTTTTTTTAATATACTGTTATTCCTAAGCTCTATGAGTCTGAAAAATATAGAATAGTTGTTTTCATCACAAATACATCTATAATTTATAGATCTTCTCGAAATAAACTTTTATTTTATGCAAATAAAAATATTGGAACTAAGTCTGTGTTTATTTTGAAATGTGAACTAAATCTTCAAATTACCTACAAATAAATGGAACACACTGTAATAACTTCGAACAAGATTAATTTGTATAGCGTGTAATTATGGATATATCATTGAAGCATATTTTTCCATTTGTTATCATAATAATTAATGTTTCATAGAAACTAATACATGTATCGATAGTATAGCATAGCACACTAACCAACCAAATACCATAGATGGATGAGAATTACAATATTTTAATAAAATCTACAATCACTGACCAATATTATTGAGTATGTTCTCATGCAGTGCCTGTCGCGGTGTAAATAGCGTATAAATTAAGGCCCATGGTTGAATGTAAGTGAAATACGTTATATATTGTTGAATTAATGGATATAGTATATTATTTTGGTTCAATTTTGTAGATTACGGTCCAATGTTACATTTAGAAGTTACATGTGTTAGGGTGTTGCTTCATTCAATGATAGAATTGATGCATATCACGCTTTTTTATGTATTGGAGCTGTTTGATTCACACAATTGATTTATTTTAATGTGAAATCTTTATAGGATCTCATTATTTATGCTTCAAAATATAAGTTTCAGGCCTTCATAGATAATAGTGTATAATGTTTTTTTTTATTACATATTTACTTAATGACATGGAAAACAATTTCATAAGTTTAATTTAGTACATTTATTATGTAAAATGTTAGTAAATTAAAAATTAAGATGGCCAACCCAATCACAGCATTGTAGAACTTAATTTATTTATTTTATGTTATAACATACATATTACTATTATTTTCATGTATTGTGATTAGTAATAAGCTTTAATTGTGATTGGTTTGTCGAAACAGTAAAAAATTGTTTATAACATCCTCTTAAAACTATGTATACTTAAAAAATGAAAAGTTTGAACTGAAAATTGTAAAAAATAAAGCCAACACCCTAACATGTAGAGAAATTGTTATATAAATTGTATTTTAGTATTTGGAAGTTGAGTTGAAGGAATGTTGTTAATCTGTGCTCACAAGAACAAAATGGCTGCCACCGCCCGAATGTTTAGTTTCTTCCAAAGATAGCGTTTTAGTTTACAGTAATATTATGATTTAGTTTTTATTTTACAGCGCACTCCGTGTTATGTGCCTGAGGTATGAATTTGTCTAATAAACATATCCTTATCTCATGATACTGTGTTGTTTTTGTTTTTTCGAAAGATTTTGGAGAATTTTCCACAGATAAAGTAATACTTGTTTGAAAGCTTATACACCTTTTTTCCTTTTTTTTTTGTTTCCTCTTTCCAACAGTATATATTCCAGTGCCTTTAATCCTAGCTTTATTCAGATAAAAGTAGCCTATCACCTCATCCAGCTTATAACCTATGCATATACTAAATTTCATCAAAATCTCTGCAGTACTTGCATTTGCGGCGTGATTGACAAATTATACTTAGATCTTTCTTCATATCATGGGTTTTTAATCGTAGTCGCTAGCAAAAAAAAAGTTTTACTAGGTGTGCTTTTCCGTGGTATTTTTGGGATAAAAATATTTTATGTCCACTGGCCTCAAACTATCTATGTACAAAAATGTAATCCAAATCGGTTCAGTAATATAATTTCAATAAACGAACCTAATTCTTATCGTCTTAACAATTAAAAGACTAGACTAGAAAGAAAAGAGGAATAATAAAAAACAACTTTAAAAAAAAACAATTTTATTACAAAAAGATAAAACAATCTTCGGTTTTACTAAAAAGTACTTGAAATAGAAGGAACTGAGGGGACTGTACATGAAATTTGAGGAACTAAGGACGACGCGTCCTACAAAAGATACTATTGACGAAACAATCTCTCCGGGAGACCCTACCTTCTCTTTTTTTTCATGCATTTAATACCTTAGAAGCTTTATTTCTATCTAAAAAGGTGCCTAGTGCCAACCCTGAGTTTAATTGACTTAAACATGAAACATTTCTACACAATTTATCAACATTAAGTTTAATACATTTTATATACAATATATGTGAAATCTGGCATTACATCATACGATCTTTTGAATGTTTACCAAAGTTTTCATTAATTCTCTTTTAGCTGTGGAAGCGACATCTAACGGCAGACTACGCAACACAGATGCGATGTAGTTTCCAAATATATCGTACGTGTCTTTGTGATTCTTTTCACTTTTTACAATGTTGACATTTTCGTTTATTTCATTCACCATTCCTTTTATTTCATTTTCCATTCCTTCTATTTCACGATCCTCAATTTTTATTTCGTTTATTTCTAGAACATTTTCACATATTTCATTCCCTGTTTCACAATCAGAGCTTATCAATGCTCCAGGCTCAATTTTAATTGTAACACTATCAAATTCAACATTACTATTTTGTAAGGATTCTGGTATGCATTTATTTCTCAGTTTCTCACAGGGTGAAATATCTTCCTTGAGATGTTGATTTTCTAACATTTGAACATAGAGGACTGGATATTCTTTGAATTCAAAATTTCCATCTTCACTTTTTTTCTGTAAAAGAGAAGAAATAATAAATCTATCGACTATCAGGCCCATATTCATAGACGTATAGCTATGATTTAAGATTTAATTAGAGATTTAGGTTAAGATTTGACTCCATAACGATATTTAGATAATACTCGACCTAGCAATCGATTCGCCAACGATCATAGGTCACCAAATCTACCCACCACCATAAGACAAAAAGTCATTTGAGTCGAGATCTAACACTAAGGACCGTGATCGAAGATCTATAGAATATTATGTCGAAATGTACTGTAATTTCACACAATTGACCAATTATAGAACTAGTCAGTAAACAACAAAACACAGACAGTCATAACGACTATTCGACAATCTAGGGTAGATGCGATGTGATTGATACAAAAACATCTAAACATCCAAACTTTCATATTTGTATTACTAGCATAAATTTACCTCTTAAATACATTCATCTATTATCACGTTCACATTCATATAAATTTGAAAATTGAAAGTTTGGATATAGAAGCTTTTATTTTTTTGTTCAATTTAATTAATTATTAATTACCATTATTGTGTACATAATCACAATAACTTATCGAAATAATAAGAAATTATTAAAAAAATTAGGGAGATTTTTCATTATCTGGTAACATAACACGCACACAGATGCACGTGTGTCGTGAACTAGTTAGCGTCACTCGACGTCTTCCATACACTCCATCTGCCCTTTATTTCAATAAAAAATCTAATCGTAGCCGGTTCCTTTACCTTTCTTTAAATAGACAATATTTTGATTTGGAATAAATTTTATAAAATTATAAAAAATGATAATTAGTATATAAAATTAGAAAGCGGGATATTGAAATGTTATCAATAAATACCCCTATTTCAGGAACAGTTTCTTTTTTCAGCATGACGAATCCATTTTTTGAATTATATACATTGTCCTTTTTAAAATGATCGCTGCATACCCTGCTGCCTTTTGAAGGAGTCCAATCGGATTCACTTCTTTGCCGACGCACAATAGCGATCCATTCTTTCCTACGCTCTGCATTAGTAGGAAATCTGTAAGTAAGTAATTATATTTTCCTAGAAATGTAAATATTTATTTTGACTCCGTGATTGATTTTCTTATTAAATTTTTCACTACAAAACAACGGATTCGTATCTCAGGAGGTGATGGGTTGTGCGAAAAATTACAAAGCTACAATTTGATCTATGAAATCATTGGGATGGCAAATAAACTAAAACTCTTTAATTTCGAGTGCTTACCTATGATATGATACTTTTCCTTTTATATTCTTACTTTTAGAATGGTTTGTACATGTTCTAAATACACACGAAGGCATTTTATAGCTTTCTGTCGTAACCAAGCCGCCGTTGCTATGTAAAGTTGTCAACAATCGTTACGTAACCATGGGAGTGTGGATATACATGTATCCGTTTGGAATCTCAAAATTAGCGTGGTAGCAACCCCCGAATAGAGAAAAGGTTAGAATGATAACGTACTTACATTTATACTAGAACCGTACGCGTCATTACATTTCAAAGACATACCTATTTAAATAGAAAATCTGATATCGCACGACGTAAATACGTTGAAATATTTTTTCTTTATCCTGTGCATAAAGCAATACGTACTTGGGAACACTACGATAGTGTAGTGCCATGTTTACGTTATATCGATACTTCTACCTGTTCGAATTAAATTTTTAGTTAATTACTAGTTGACCTAGCGACCTAGCTGATCGTCGTGTGTAAAATAATATTTTTTAATCTTGACAATTTCTGAATAAAGTAAGAAATCACTTTGTCACCTCCTCTCACAAATATTTCGAAATCAATTTTAATCCTCAACGCACTTGTCCATTAAAATTTTATACTTTTATTAAAAAGTAAAAAATGTTTAGTACTGATTTTATTGTAGTACTGCTTTTGACACATGTTTATTAAAATCGGTTCAGCTATTTACTTTGGTGTAAATACAATTTGTGGTGAAGACAATTTTAAAATTTGCAATATACGCAAAAGGGATAACTAAAGAAACCTGATGTGTGATAATTATGAAGGGTACAAGTGGGTTAATATTGGTGATGACTTGATAACGGTTTGTTCTATTATACTATATACATGATAGCAAATGTATGTAAATGCAATGGGATTATTGGTAGTTAAAAAAAACAGCAGCATTTAGACACAATTTATCAACATTAAGTTTAGTACATTTTATATACAATATGTGTGAAATCTGGCATTACATCATACGATCTTTTGAATGTTTACCAAAGTTTTCATTAATTCTCTTTTAGCTGTGGTAGCGACATCTAACGGCAGACTACGCAACACAGATGCGATGTAATTTCCAAATATATCGTACGTGTCTTTGTGATTCTTTTCACTTTTTAACAATGTTGACATTTTCGTTTATTTCATTCACCATTTCCTTTATTTCATTTTCCATTCCTTCTATTTCACGATCCTCAATTTTTATTTCGTTTATTTCTAGAAGATTTTTACATATTTCATTCCCTGTTTCATGATCAGTGTTTATCAATTCTCCAGGCTCAATTTTAATTGTAACACTATCAAATTCAACATTACTATTTTGTGAGGATTCTGGTATGCACCTATTTCTCAGTTTCTCACAGGGTGAAATATCTTCCTTAAGATGTTGATTTTCCAACATTTGAACATACAGGATTGGATATTCTTTGACTTCAAAATTTCCATCTTCACCTTTTTTCTGTAAAAGAGAAGAAATTATGAATAGGTTCAACATATCGACTATTAGGCCCATATTCAAAGACGTATCTCAAGCTATGATTCAAGATTTAATTAGAGTGGGTTAAGATTTGACTTCAGAACGATATTTGATACTCGACCTAGCAATCGATTCGCCAACGATCATAGATCACCAGATCTACCCACGACTATAAGACAAAAAGTCATTTGAGTCGAGATCTAACACTAAGGACCAATTATATCTAATAAACTAATCGAAGGTCTATAGAAAATTATGTCGAAATGTACTGTGATACTACACAACTGACCAATTATGGAACTAGTCAGTAAAAACAAATCACAGCCAGTCATAACGACGTGAGGGTAGATGAGTCGTGACGTCAATAAGACGTTCGAGCATCAGACGCTATCGGTACCAATGCGCACAGAGCTGAGCGGCGAGGCGCGGTGACGTTTTACATACGTGACTAGCTGAGAGCAAAGAAAACGTAATCATAAAATGGTCACGAATCACGAAATATCACAGGGGGCAGGGGGGAATGCAGTAATATATCACGTGTATTTATTTTTTCCATATACATAGCCAAAAAGCAGTGTTACGCTCTTGTTCACGTAAATGTTATTGCAAGAATAAAATAAGCTAACCTGAATCTCTACGTGAATAGTTTAAAATGGTTACAACATGTTCTTTATTTATTAATAACCATTATTGTGTACTTATCCACAATAACTTATCGATATAATAAAAATTATTTATAAAATTAGGGAGATTTTTCATTTTCTGGTAACATAACACGCACACAGATGTACGTGTGTTCACTCCATCTGCCTTTTATTCTCTAATCTATGCTTACGTCAATAAAAAATGTAATCGTAGCCGGTGCCTTTACCTATGTACAAAATAGACAATATTTTGATTTGGAATAAATTTTATAAAATTATAAAAAATTATAATTAGTAAAAAAACTAAAAAGCGTGAGATTGAAATGTTATCAATAAATACCCCTATTTCAGGAACAGCTTGTTTTTTTAGCATGACGTATCCATTTTTTGAATTATATACATTGTCCTTTTTAAAATGATCGTTGCATACCCTGCTGCCTTTTGAAGGAGTCCAATTGGATTCACTTCTTTGTCGACGCACAATAGCGATCCATTCTTTCCTACGCTCTGCATTAGTAGGAAAACTGTAATTATATTTTCCTAGCAATGTAAATATTTATTTTGACTGCGTCATTAGTTTTCTAATTAATTTCTTGACTACAAAACAACACATCCCAGGAGGAGGTGATGGGTAGTGCAAAAAAATACAAAGCTACAATTTGATCTATGAAATTCGAGTGCTTACCTATGATATGATGCTTTTCCTTTTATATTTTTACTTTGAGAGTGGTTCGTACATTTTCTAAATACACACGAAGGCATTTTATATCTTTCCGTCGCGTCGTAACCAAGCCGCCGTTGCTATGTAAACTTTTGTCAACAATCGTTCCGTAACCATGGGAGTGTGGATATACATGTATCGTTTGAAATCTCAAAATAAGTGTGCTAGTAACCACAGAGTAGAGAAAAGGTTCATAATGTACTAAAGTACTAAGAATCATAATGTACTAAAGTACTTTCATTTAAACTAGAACCGTACGCGCCATTACATTTCAAAGACATGTTTAAAAACTGAGATCGCACGACTTAAATAAGTTCGAAATAAATTTTTAGTTAATTACTAGTTGACCCAGCTGACCGTCGTATTTGTAATTTCGCCTAAGAATTGTGTAGATTGTAATGAATAGTGTCAAAATAATATTTTTTAATCTTGACAATTTCTTAATAAAGTAAGAAATCACTTTGTCACCTTCTCTGCCAAATATTACGAAATAAACAATTAGCTATTGTTAGTAACATTTGTTTACAGTAACTGAAATGTCAATGTCATGATAGTATAAAA